>CDFF01071520.1:19100-38777 GCA_000826265.1 Acanthamoeba culbertsoni
AACATGAGTTCAGGCGAAGGACGGTCATCCCTCCCTATGTGGCGGCGGCGGCGGCGTGCCTGGAAGTCGAGCTCCTCGGCGTTGGACCCCTGCACCATGGAGGAGGCGGCGCCTCCCCCCACACCGATGCGGTAAGCGGGGCCGCCCAGCTTGATCACCAGCATGCCCTTCTCCGGCTTGCCCTTCTCCATGTGGCGGTGGTCCATCTGCCCTAAGCCGCCCGTGAACATGATCGGCTAACCACCCCCCCCCCAACCATCCGTCCACCCGTCCATCCATCACGGACACAAGCAAAGCGCGTTTAGAAGGGGAGGAGGAGCGGAGGGATTTTTTCTCCACGCACGGAGGGCAGCTCACCTTCATGTACTCGCGCCGCTCCCCGTTCGAGAGGCGCATCCCGAAGGAACGCGTGAAACCTGCGATCAGCGGCTCGCCAAACTTGTTACCTGCAACGGTCGGTACAGCATTGGATTACCCCAGCATCCAGACAAAACGATCGTTCTCGATGCCACGAGGTTTTATTTTTAAATTGTGATTTATTTTTTATTTTTATTTTTATTTTTATTTTTATTTTTTTGGAGGAGAGGGCTGAAGTGCGCACCGTAGTCGCTGGCGCCGTTGGAGGCCTCGATTTCGATCTGCAGCGGGCTGGCGAACTTGGCGGGGTACTTCCAGTGTTGGTAGTCGGCCTCCCAGGGGAGGGCGTACCCCGGAATGTTGAGGTTGCCCACGCAGTAGCCCGCCGTGCCCGCCACCACCAGCGATCCGCGCCCTTCACAGCGATGCAAGAAAGGGTGTTGAGAAATAACGGAGAAAATGACGAAGAAAAAGAGCCTGCGCTATCGGGAGAGAGAGAGAGAGAGAGAGAGAGAGAGAGACCAGTCGCGTGGGTATCGCGGATGCGGCCGCCGGTCCCGGTTTCGGCGCCGGGGAAGGGAGCCACGCCTGGGCACAGGGATATTTCAGTTATGAAATAAAGAAATACTAGAAGAAATGAGAGGTGGGCACCGGTGGGGAAGTTGTGCGTCTCGGCAGTGAGCAGCACGTCATACTCCACATTCTTCGCCTCGAGCGGAGAGGGGAGTCCCGGCTGTGCCGGGGAGAGGGTCTTGATGGGGTAGCCCCCGATCGTCGACGAGTTGTCCCTGAGATAACGACGCAGAGAGGGACGGCACGATGAGCACGCCACGCACAGCCCGTGACGATCGCGCAATCAAGAGGAGCGGAGTGGAGAACCTGAACGCGATGAGGGAGTTGTTCCGGTTGGCTTCCAAAGTGGCGATGACGAGATCCATCAGGGATTCCTTCACCTCCTCCCCATCGATGATCAACCTGCCCACGCGTTGGCACACAGGTCGCGATTGTTGGAAAAACGAATGCGCCAATTTCCCCCGCCCCCCGCCCCCCACCCCCTCTCCCAAGCAAGTTTGCAATCCACGGGAGAGGAGATTGGGGGGGGAGGAGGAGGTGCAGCCTACCTCCCCTTGAAGAACCAATGCCTGGAATGCTCGCTGTTCGATTGGGAGATGTCGAAGGCCTCCACAGACGTCGGATTGCGCTTCAAATGCTGTGGTTGCACGCGAACGGAAAAAACATAACGACATGGGGGGGGCAAGAAAAATAGAGAGAGATAAAGAGATTACGATGTGATGGGAGATATCAAGTGAAGAAGGGGGAGGAGGTGCCTCAGTGAAGAGCTGCGTATAGTAGTCGAGGTCCCAGTCGTCCAGGGCCAGGCCCATGTCCTTGTTGACCTTCTCCAGGGCGGCCCTGCCCTCCTCCAGAATCGGGATCTCACACCACCCCTGAAAAGCGAAATCCGCCCCCCCCCCAATAACACACACACACACACAGTAAGGGCCCACGTGGCAGCGAAGAGAGGCAAAGGGGGAGGAAGATGCGCGGGTCGTGCCTCGGGGGTGATGTTCGTGCGGAAGGACTGCAGTGGCTCCGCGTACACACACTCTGTCATCCTGTCGTGTACGGCGTTGATGAAATCCCGCAGCCGCTCGGGCGCGACTGGGCCGTCCAGGCGTATCGCGATCCTGCACGCAATCATCCGCGAGGTAAGCCTCTTATATAATATATATATATATATATAATATATTATATATATTTCTATGTGGAACAACGGTACCGTCGGCTGCGTTCGATTCGCTCGACGTTGGTGAGACCGCACGCGTGGCATATGGCCACCGCATTGGTGGACCACGCGGTGGCAAAACTCAGGCGCGGGCCTATCTCGATCACTTGGGAATGCGGGCCCTCGGCCTTGAAGAGAAGAGAAAGGAAAAGGAATATCACTACGCATGAAAATAACGGCAATGAAAAGAAACAAAAAATTGATCGTACTGCGAGAAAGGAAGTGGTGCTGAAGTTCTGCGGCTCAAACGTTTCGCTGAGAAGCCACCGCAGGACCTTGTGCTCCTGTTCGCCCATCGCATGGGCAGTCTGTATGTTGAAACAATACTCCGTTTTGAAGTATAGAATGCGGCATGAGTTACCCAGAGCCTGCACTAGCTTCTCCTTTATTTTAGCTGCATTGGGAGGGGGCACAAGATCTTTAGTGAGACAACACTCAGATCTTCACACTTCAGAGAAAGGAGCTGGATTTGCCTTGCTGTGAAGGGAGAAGCCCCGGAGTGCGGAAGAAATGGAGCAAAGGTGTTGTGGTAGCGTCCATCGCTCGTGTGTGTGTGTGGGCGCCAGCAAAAAATCGGAGCACCTTCCGTCACTCGTCAAGAGCGAGGGAGGACAGAAGCCGAAGGAGCCCACCGTGTGCCGTAGAACCTCGTTGCACTTCGTGCGGATTTCGGAGTTTTCAAATACTCTTCTGCGGGCGTGAGGCCGTTGTCCAGCCAATAGCGGGAACTATGAGGGACTTGTCTGTTTCCTTTCCCTTCTGTGGAACTGCGTGATTCGTGGCCCAAATGTGACGAACAGCAGACAAACCTCGTCTCACTGTTTCGGATTCTCGAGAAGCTCCTGCGACACTGTGGTCCGCGGAGCTTTCCGTTCTGTTTGTTCTGGCACGATGGAGTTCAGCAAGGACACGCCCTTTGGTCTATGTTCTGGGGGGGAGGATGACAAACCGAAGGAGGAGTGCGCCATCTTTGGGTACTTTCCCCTTATCAAACAATCAAGATGGGGGAAGCCTTAACAACGCGGCATACAGTGTGTACGATCCCAATGGCGAGGTGCAAGCGTCACGCCTCACGTTCTTCGGTCTGTACACACTCCAACACCGCGGTACCTCCTTTTTCTCTTTCATTTCATTTCTGTTTTCCTATTTATTCTTCTCTCTCAGGCCAGGAAGGTTGTGGCCTCGCCTCGAGCGATGGCACCAGTGCATTCCACGTCCACAAGGGCATGGGACTCGTGACACAGGTAACGCGTTACCTCCTGTGCCCTGAGCATATATCTATAGAAATATATAGGGACAGAGACCCTGAAACCAAAACGTCTGTGGTGCAGGTGTTCAAAGAAAAGACCATCAAGTTGCTCCGAGGCAGCATCAGCATTGGACACAACCGCTATTCCACCGTGGGCTCCTCGCAGCTGACCAATGCCCAGGTCAAAACAGGCCTCCCCCTGCTTTACAACTTGGAAGAGAGGAAGGAATGTTGTGCTGATACGGTGCGTGCAGCCTTTTGTTGTCGAGACGCTCCACGGTCCGCTCGCGATAGCGCACAACGGGCAGCTGACGTCCACCCTCAACCTTCGCCGCCAGCTGCTGGAGAATGGCGTGGGCATGTTCTCCTCCTCCGATACGGAGGTCATCGTCCAGGTACACATTTCTATTATTATTATATTATTATTATTATTATTATTATCAAGGCCACCATCCCGCCACACACCCACACACACACACCACACCCCAGCCTGTCCCTCCCCTCATCCCTGCCTCCCGAATTGTTCAGATACTGGCCAAGCGGCCGCCCGGAGAAGAGGACCACGAGCCCGACTGGGAAGGGCGCATCCGAAGTCTCATGGCCTACACCTCTGCCGCCTACTCGCTGGTCATCATGACCAGGGTATCTATCTATCTATCTATCTATCTAGCTTCCCCTGCCGCTCACCCCCCCCCTCCGCCTCAAGAGAGGCCGATTGCTGATCGCTCCCCCGTTCAATCAGGACGCGCTGTTCGGGGTGCGCGACCCCTATGGGTTCCGCCCGCTGTGCCTGGGCCAGATCCCGCCGGCGTCGCCGGACAAGAAGCCCATCTACATCCTGTCTTCGGAGTCGTGCGCGCTGCACACGGTGGGCGCAGAATTCGTGCGCGACGTGGCCCCCGGAGAGATCGTCCGCATAGATAAGTCGGGACTGCACTCCTCCCGGGGGGCCTCCCTCCCGCCCCAGCGAAAGGCAAGCAGAAGATGCCTCCTCCTCCTCCTCCTCCTCCTCCTCCGATCCCCATCAGCCCCATCAAGAGACACTGCGGCGCATTTCCTTCTCTGACCTTTCGTATATTTCACGATCATGTTGTTGGTTGGTTGGTTGGTTGGTTGGTTGGTTGGTTGGAATCTCCCTCCCTCCCTCCCCACTATCATTCCAGCAGACGGCCCTGTGCGTGTTCGAGTACGTGTACTTCTCGCGGCCGGACTCGCTGCTGGATGGGGGCAGGCAGCTCGTCCACAGCGTGCGGCAGAACCTCGGACGGCAACTCGCACGCGAGCACCCGGCCAAGGGCGCCGACCTCGGTACTAGCCCCACCCTCCTTGCTTGATCCTTGTACAGTTGCTGATTCGGTTTGTTGGCTATCGTTTGTTTCTTCATTTGGCGTGGCGTGGCGTGGCGTGATGACAGTGATGGGGGTGCCGGACAGCTCGACCCCCGCGGCTATCGGGTACGCTCTCGAGTCGGGCATCCCATTCACAGAGGGCCTCACCAAGAACCGATATATCGGCAGAACCTTCATCGCGGTATGCTTAGACCACCCCTTCACACACACACACACACACCCAAAGCACAATGCACAAGCTCTCACATAAGGCCTGACTTCTATCCTGCTCATTTTTTTTTTTTTAAAGTATGAGGATTAATCCCTTCTCCATGGCACAACAGCCGGACCAAGTGCAGAGGCAGCGCACAATAGGCCTCAAATTCAATCCGCTGATGCAAAATCTGAAGGGGAAGAGCATTGTCATCGTCGATGATTCCATAGTGCGCGGCAACACGCTCAGCCATCTCATCGCCATGATACGACAAGCCGAGCCCAAGTAAGCTCTCACCCTTCCCTCTTTCCAACTCCGCGGCAAGGAGGAAAGACGACGATCCCCTCACCTGTGTGTGTGTGTGTGTTTGCGTGTGCACGCAGGGAGATCCATGTGCGCATCTCCTCGCCTCCCGTGCAACACCCGTGCTTTATGGGCGTCGACATGTCGACGTATGAGGAGCTGATTGGACACAACCACACCGTCGAGCAAATCCGTCAACACATCGGTGCGGACTCGCTGGGCTATCTGTCCATTGAGGGCATGATGGAGGTCGTTCGCGAGGGCGTGGCTGACCAGGAGACATGTACGCAAACCCCCCGCCCCCCCCCCAAAAAAAACTCCCTTTCTCCAAGGGTCCTTGTCTCTAATTCGGTGGCATGTGCGGCGCACAGCGGGGCACTGCAATGCATGTTTCAGCGGCGAGTATCCGCTGGAGATCGAGGACCTGGTGCCCATCAAAGCCGCCCGAGAGGAGAAAGAGAGGGATCGCCGCCGTAGAGAGGAGGCTGCGAATCCCGACAAAGAAGTTTCGCCGTGCTGAATTCCAACACCGCTTCCAAAAATGAACCAGAGGAGACTCTTTTTTATCTACAAAGCTTTACACGTGTTTCCGTGAAAAATGGAGAGACCTGGTGGTCAGTCCTGCTTCCGCTTGCGCCACCTCTTCCGTATGATATGGCCAACGAGGTACAGGACGCGGATGAGGCTGGCCAGGCACAGCACGAGGGTAGTCGTCAACACCACAACGATGCACACAGCCGCCCCCAGCTCGTGGTGCGCTACGGCCGTCGTGCGAGTGCGAGTTAGGGAGGTCGGTACCATGAGAAAGGGGCCAATGGGGGGGAGGAAGTGTTTGGGGGAGGGGGGGGTGGCGTACCGAGGTTGGGCCACCAGACGAAAATGTCGTTTACGGTCCAGGTGGAGGAAGGGTGGGTGAGGGGAGACCGGATGAGGTGCTCGTAGGCGCTCGCGAAGAAGGCGTTGACGAATGTCGGGGCGAGGATGCGCGCGAGGAAGAAGTCGTTGACCCACCACCACACGAAGAGGTAGCAGCCTTTGACCAGGTACCCGAAGAGGATGACAAGCAGCTCGAGCAGGAGGATGAAGGACACCACCACCACCAGCGCGATGTCCTTGTCCTTCGTCAACACCGTCGAATTGTACGTGTGGCCGAACATGTGGCAGATGAAGATCTCCACATTCGTCAAAAACCAATTGGGCAGCAGGTACCTGCAACAAGGGGCCACAGAAGAGAAGTAAGCGAACAAAGAGAGAGACGGAGGAATAGAGAGGGAGATGGCCGCGCACGTTTGTATGTGGGAGAAGCCCGTAACGAACGGGTAGGCGAGCTTCTTGAGGAGCTCCTTCTGCTGGAGGTGGGGCGCGATCTTGGCCATGAGCGGCCACACCACCTTCTGCAGCAGGAAGTCGAGGATGGGCCTCGATCGCTCCGCGAGGGTCCGATACAGGGATGAGAGCAGGGGAAGCACCAGCCACTCCCACACCAGCCCGGCCTGCCACTGCAACAGCTGCCACAGCGGACGCACCAACACATCCACGCTGAGCAACCCACGCCCCCCACCCACCCACCCCAACACGAAAAAAGGAGGGAGGGGAGGGAAGGGGGGGGATACGGATAAGACGAGGGAAACCGAACCCAGAAAGGGAGGGGGGAGGGAAGAGAGAGAGAGAGAGAGAGAGAGAGCAGAGAGAGAGAGAGAGAGCAGAGAGCAGAGAGCAGAGAGAACGCACCTATCGAGGGTGAGCTGGAAGAGGGACTTGGAGAGGGGCCACAGGATCGAGCCAAAGAGGTGGGCGAGCGGCGACAGGAGGACGCGGAGGACGGAGAAGAGGTACGCGGAGAGGGCGAGGAAGGGCTGGAAGAGGACGGCCACGATGGGGACGAGCTTCTGGTGCAGCACGTGCAGGAGGGGCCCCAGCACCGACGTGGGCACCAGGTACGACAGCACCGGCAGGATGTTCGAGTACCAGAAGTTGAAGGGGATGATCAGCACCACCTGCAGCGTGCGCTTCAACTGTTCCTGCAAGCACAGCAGCACCCTGTACAGTCAGACAAGGCGGACGGGGACATCCCACGTGGGAGAGGAAAGAGGGGGTGGGGGGGGAGAAGCACCTGGAAGACTTCGACGAGCAGGCAGAGCAGGATCTGCAGGAAGAGCTGGAGTATCTGGTTGGCAAGGAGGTTCTTTATCGAGAGCCATAGGCTCCGCGCCTTTTTGTGGTACCAGCTGCGGGTGCTGGGGTCGCTCAGGTCCAGATAGCTCGTCACGAAGTGGCTCTTCTTCTTCCTCACCTTTTTCCCTGTGCGTGTCGTGAGGTGGGAGGCCGGAGCGGGAAGGGGGGGAGGGGGGAAGGTAGGAGGGGGAGGGGGAGAAGTTGTGCGGGAGAAAGGGCGAGGGAAGGCCAGGGCAGCAGTGTACCTGTGATGGGGAGGCGCGGGCGGGGGCGAATGTGTCCCTCAGCCACTCGGTGGCTATCCGCCGGGGCTGATTCGGCAATATGGGCGACCTGGGCAGTGGATGCTGCTGCTGCGTGAGGGTGGCCGTAGGCTACGGCCTCTGCGCCCTCCTCCGCCTCCGAGCCCTATGCGCCGGCAAAAAGCCGGTCAAGACCCTGGGGCGTCCCAGTACCCCCCCCCCAAGCGACGGGATGAAAGGGGGAAGAGGAGGGAAGGAGATGGGGCACCTCGAGGTACTCCAGGATGAGTTCTCGGATGGGTGCGGAGGCCAGCTGGATGGGCGTCTTGCCGAACAGGTTGCGGGAGCACGGATCGGCCCCATACTCCATCAGGAGGTCCACCATGGCCTCCGATTCGTGCTTGACTGCCCACTGTATCGCCCATACGGGCAGAGATAAGACAGGACGTCGTGAGGAACCGGGTTCACCAACGGCCGAAGTGAAAGCAAGGGAAGTGGGGTGTGCGCGTACATGAAGAGGCGTGTACCCGCTATCATCGGCGAGGTTGGGGTCTGCTCGGGCCTCAAGCAGGGTCTGGGCCACCTCAAGCCAATTGTTGAACGACGCATACTTGATTGTTGTATTGTTGGGTCAGAGAGGGAAAAAAAAAAAAAAGATTCAGCGGGGCGGGTGTTCCACGGCGTACATTTAGGAATCCCCAACCAGTCTTGTCCCGCACGTTGACATCGCCTCCGCACTCGACGTACCGGCGTACTCGGGTCACTAACTCAGGCTCGTCCCGGTGGGTAAGGGCATAGAAAGCTACAAACAGCTCTCGACTGCTCGCGCCTCTCTGCTGCTGGGTTGTGGTTGTTGTCGAAGTGGTCGATGTTGCAGATGAGGAAGAAGACAGTGGCCTTCGCCTTGAGTCAAAAGCAACCACCCTCATCTGAAACAAAGTGAAGGAAAAAAGACTGCTTGTAGTAGCTGAACACAAAACGGGCCCAGTGAGTTCCCAGCGCTTTGAATAAGCGTACCTTGGTGGTGAAGGTAGTGGCAAGAAGGTTGTTCCCTGTCGGGTGGCCCTAGCGCCTCCCTCCTTCTTTCACCAGAAATGTGTAGAAATCTGTTTTTTTCCGATCTTTTTCTCAGTACTTTCCTTGCCACATAAGCTGCCTTTTACTTCTTCGAAATCCACACCACGACAGCACATCATATCTTTGGATAACAGAGAAATTATTTGCCAGACAAATAATTCACGAGACAACGCTGGTCACTCTTTCGTTTGTGGGTCACCTGGACCAGATGAACATACAACAGTTTACCATAAAAGAGCTTGTCGTAGAGAGCAAACATCTTGGTGATGTATTGCGATGTACGCTTTCCCAGTACTCCTTCCTTCGTGTTGGTTTCACTCAACTTCCGATATCGTAGGCATGCTTCACACCGTGCTGTTCAATCGAGCATTCGGTCTTGTCTACCCCAAAGAGGAAATCATAGAAACTCTGGACTTTGCTTATGTATGAACATTACCCCCCCCCCCCAATGGTAGCCCTTCGGTTGCCTTTACAACTGAAGTTTCCTTAATAAATTTATTAATGGTTTTGTATTTATTCCCTGCAGGTGCGCTGTGACGACGTGACAGTGCAACAGTATGTAGACGAACAGATCAAAACGTTCCAAACCGCGCTCGCCGAGCGGGAAGACCGACGGGCCCAACTGGTGCTGTCCTTTTTTGAAACGCGAGCAAAAAAAGCGTGGTTCCGCAAGTATGAAGAGAAGGTGTGCTTTGAGCAGTGGGTGTTCTTTATTGTTCTCAAGGAGGACTCACAGGAGGAGACTCCCGGTACGCCGTAGCCCTTATTTTCGCTTCAGCTTTTGCCAACTCACAACAACCACAATAGAGGAACGAGAAAAGCTGGAAAACGAGCTCAGAGAGCGGATAATGTACATCATTCAGATCGTGAACGATAAGCAGAATCACATCCCGCTCAAGTTTCAACCCAGCGAGCTCATTCCCTTCCCTTATGAGGTGCGTTCAGCTAGTTGACAATCCTCGTTCCCCTTCTGCGTGCACGTCGGACGCCCATATTGATAACCATCATACCATCCGCGCTGCAGATCACAGTACCATCGACGTCGGAGAACTGGGGGGTGGACATGGTGTGGAATCTCATTAAGAGTCCACAACCTATACTCACGTAGCAGTTTGCAGTCCCTCCTCGATGCTGTATACACGTTTCACCTTGTAAATGAGAAATGTACAGAGGTATCTTTTTTTTTGCCGGTAATGAGGAAGTTCTTACAAGGGCACACTTCTGTTAGCACCCGGCGCACACGCGAAATCTCGCCCGCAGTGGCTGCGGCCAAGGAATTTTAGTCTCGCGGCGCGGGCAAACAGAACGCGGCTAACCGACAGAGCGATGCTGTTCTTATGTTCTGTTAGCGCTCGCACAAAAGAAAAGAGACGAGAAACCCCATTTTAAAATTAATTATTGCCGAGCGATACAGAGTTTACGTGAGCACAGTTGTGACAATTACCAAGGAGGCGCGAGCACATCGTCGCTCTCACTCTCATCACTCTTGCTGCTCTCCGTCATATCGCCATCTTCCTCGCCGCCCTCGCCGTCGCTGGAGCCCAGGTCCTCATGGGACCAGTGGAACTGGGCCGGGCCTCGTCTGTTGGCGTAGAGGGGGGCGAACTGCAGCCCGTGCTGCACGAAATGATATATGCACATCAGAGCTCAGGCGGCCCTCGAAACTTTCCTGTGTTGATACAGGAGGCGGAGAAGGTGGCTGTCCGTGAGTTGACCCTCTCAATGACAGACCGCCGCGCCGCATGCTCCCCACGCCATTGTGGGTTGGCCTTGTCCGTTGGAGTCACGGCATAGGACTTGCCATAGCCGCCATCGGCAATGAGCTTGACGTTGGCCGCAAGTAAGCCCTCCTTGAGGCCCGTGAGGATAGCCATACCACTGTCGTTATTGTGGCCAAGGCCGAGCGTGACAGAGTAGATCTCGCTCCCGTCCATTGCGCAGATGACCTAGATAATATGGAAATATAAAGGGAAAAATAAATAAAAGGGAGAACAAGACCGGAGGGGAGGATGTACCTGTGCGGTGATGAAGTGAGCATGTTTGTCGCCGCGGTAGTACAGGGCTTGCCCAGGATGAACGCGGCACCGGTAGTGAGACGTGCAGTCTACCGCGCCAACAACATCCTCGAACTCGTGCTTGTTCCAGTGGGCAGGCAGGTTGATGGGGATGATCTCAGCCAGGACTTCACGAAGGTCATAAATGAGCGTGTTGATGACAACAGAGACGACGGACCGAGAGACCTCGAATTTGATGGCGAGCGTTGAGACCTTGGGCATCTCGCGCAGCCAATTGAGGAGGAGGAGAAGCTGGAGATCGGTGGTGAGTGCTTGTGTGGTGGTGAGGCGCCCTTTCTCGATGAGATGGTCATGAATCTTGAAGAAAAAGACGCTGCTGATACCTGTCATTTCCTCAATGCGGCCCGAAAACTTGGCCAGTGTTGGGCGGTCAGCGATGCGCGCTCGACAGCGCAGACGGTTGTGGGACTTCTGCCGGCCGAGGAGAAGGAGAGGAGGGTCTCGCTGCCGGATGGTGTTAGCGTAGCGGCGGATTGCTCGCCACTCCATGCCAGCAAGAAGGATGAGAAAAATGGCTGCCATTAGGCGACGGCTGTGGCTGCGCTGGTGCAGTAGTTGCAGGTAGATGAAAATAATAATGAGGAAGAATTTGAGAAGAGTTGCCTGTGCCAGTGACATGGTGATTGGAGACGAGTGGGTTGATGGCATCTTGATGTTGCTGTGGTGGAAGTGGAAAATTGTCAAAGAATATTTTGGTGATTAAGTGAATTAGCTACCTTTATTCTGTGAAGATGATTTTTTTGTTGTGTTGATTCAACAGCACCACCAATCATAAAACGTGAAGCACGGCTAGTCTCTTCTGCACATTGTTTCCACACCACACCATCTCTCTTTCTCTTCTTGATAATGGACCAACCATCATCTTCCTCCACTGATACACTCCGCCCTCTTCCTGCCGTGCCTGTTGGCGGCCCATTTGCCACCATTTCAGCAGCCCCACCACCCAAGAGGGCACGCTTGTCCACCAAGGGCAAGCAGCCCAATCATTCATGTGGTACCTGCCCCTCAATCATCTTATCAATGATTACATTTAATAATCATTTCTCTAGGTAATATAGATGCCCAGGAGGAAGGGGAGGAGGAGGAGGAGCCATTTGCTCCCTCTGAGGATGACAGTGACAACATTGTTGCTGAGGCTGAGCGTGCTGATCTCATTCAGGCCACCATCCCGGTACATCCCCCCTCACTTCCTTGGGCGTTCGAACCTCACCTCCGCTTTGGTTGGCAGACGAGGAGCAGTCGTACCGTTTGCGGACTGTCAAGCTGGTCGACCTGCTTGTGGCCTCTTTCAACGAGAGTCTTGAGCAGGAGCGCGCCATGAACCAGCAGTTCGCCGTCTTCCTTGCTCAGTGCACGCGCCTCTTCGAGAGGATGAACCATGACGAGGCAGCCAGCCATCTGTGAGTGCCACAAGAGGTGTTGCTCCCCACCGCGACAGTGTGCTCGCGTAAACTCTGTATCGCTCGGCAATAATTAATTTTAAAATGGGGTTTCTCGTCTCTTTTCTTTTGTGCGAGCGCTAACAGAACATAAGAACAGCATCGCTCTGTCGGTTAGCCGCGTTCTGTTTGCCCGCGCCGCGAGACTAAAATTCCTTGGCCGCAGCCAGGCCGCGGCGAAATTTCTCAGCGCAAGGCCTACATTACAGGCTACGAACTTCCTCAATTGGCTCAGGGAAAGCTCGTGCCATTCGCGAGAGATGCCAAAAATGCCTTCTTTTCTTAGCCGTTAAAATGGCGCGAATCTCAGCGTGGGGCCGCAAGCCACGAGAACCTCAATCTAGCCAAGCAAGTCGAAGATGAGGCTGTTACCAGATGAGGAAGCCAGCAAAAAGGAACAAAAACCCAAGGTCGGCTATCTCTACGACGACAAGAAACCTGCCGACGTTGACAAGGGGAAGCAGGGCAAGACGAGAAAAAAACGCAACACAGAACGGAAGAAGGCTCGTCGCATAAATTATGAGTTGCTTTCGCAACCCGAAGGAATCCCCGCACTCTACAACCAACTCAAAACGGTGAAAATCGATGAGAGCCTGCCGCTAGTACGTAGCTGCCCTACTATTCGCTCAAGTGCACTCTGGCTAATATCTCGCAACTGAAGATAGACCAAATGGTCCAGCTCATAACGCCGTATCGTGAATGGGCGAAAGATCTAATGCCCAACTACACCTTTGATGGTGACTCCCTCCCATTTGTCCCTTACGCCTGCATTTGTGTTTAATTGCAAATATTTGCAATTAAACACAACGCCCACAGACTTCATCGAGCGCACTGAGAAGTTAAGTGGCACCTATGCCATACGAGGCATGCTCGACTCCCTGCAACACGGAGAGGGGGTCCCTACGGTGGAATCCATTCTGAACAAGAGGAGGGCCAAGATAGATGAGGCTCCAGCTGAAGAGGACAATCGATATACCGGTTTAGCGGAACCGCGCGTGCCTGATCCCGACTACCGTTCCGACAGCGAGGAAATGAACGCATTCCTTGACGACCTCGATGACGATCATGCAAAGGGAGGAGGCGCCGTGACGATAGGTAGCGCTTTGAACAAACCGTACTTGGAGCGTTCTACCCCCAGGGTCACCTTAGCGGAAGAGGATGACGTGCGTCTTACGCTTCATTTCGGTTTTCCTTTGATGACCCCTAACACTAGTCTCAGTTTAACTTGGAGGAGCTGCTGGCGCGTGATGCTCAGAAAGAACATGAAGACGAAGAAGCCGAGGTCATCCGACGCAGGCAAAAGCGAGAAGAGTATGAGAGGTGGAAACAGGAGGAAAATGCGAGACAAGAAGAACTCAAAAGGAGAGCCCGGGAAAAGAAAGAGAAGGAACGAGAGCGCAAGCGAAAGGAAGCCGCCAAGAAAGAGGAGCGAAAGAGGCTAAGGAGAAAGAGAAGGCGGGATGACGAATCCGATGAGAGTGGTGGAAGCGACAGTAGCGACCACGAATCCTCTGAGTCGATCTCCGATGACGAAGAAAGAAGTAAAAGGCACAAACGGAAGCAGAAAGTGGAGACGCGCAAGAGGGTGGCCAAGAGGACCAAAAATAAGCTATTCAACAGTAGTGACGAGAGTGACGAGGAGAATGTAGCCCTTAAAAGAAAGCCCAACAGCGGCAACAAAGAACACGCGGCAGAGCAGGAGAGCCGCGAGGAAGCGCCCGTACAAAGTAAGAGGCGAGTAGCGAAGAGGAGAGGCAAAGCAGTCGCCACTACAGACGGAGTGGACGAACCGGCGGTCAAGTCAGTCGGTGGAAAGCGGAAGGCTGTAGACGATTGCGAAGGTACGGGGACTATTTCTGGGGACTATTTCTTTTCTCCTTCAACTCTCCTGATCCATGAAATGCCATAACCTCAACTGAAATCACTACAGACGCCGAGGAGGCGGAGGAGCCGAAGTGCAAGAGGCAGAGACTGGAACCGCACACGACCGATACAGAGGAAACCTCTACTGCGGCGGAGAAGGAAGAGGGCATGCCGGTGGAGGACGCCGACAATGTCCCTCTCAGCGTGCTCCTGGGCCTGTAGGAGGCCATGCCAGAAGAAAGAAGGCCTGTCCTGCTTTGCGAGTCTTGTCGAAACATTGGGCCCCAGCCTTTGTATTTGCCCCCATTCACTGGGACCTCTGGACCGAGCGATAAAAATCGGCAATCACTTCTCTCTGTTCATTGGACCCTCCGATGTCCTGTGGGCGAGGTAATGGCCGTCCTTGTGAGGACCAGCGGCGGAGGGAGGGAGGGAGGGAGGGGGAGGGAGGGGAAGCAGGAGGAAAGGTAGGCACCTTGAGGTTGTCCATAATGTGTGCGTCTTGAAGTAGACGCACGCCCTCTTCTCGGTTGCCGACCATACACTCGTAGATTCCTGTGAGAGGCTAACGTTTAGGCTGCGCCGAACCGTTCGGTAACCGATCATGACGGAAGGGAGGAGACGAGCGGTGGCTTACCCTTGCAGAGGGGCACCCACACCTGCTCGAGCTCCTGCTTGCGCCCAGCGGGCAGCTTCTGGGTGGAGAGCTCGATTTCCTGCACCATTTCCCTGGCCTCGTCTCGCTTGCCCATGCGCAGCAGCGTGTGCAGGAGCAGCACGTCGTAGAACGGATCGGCGTGGCCGTGCCGTCGAGGCTGTGTGCGTCGAGATGAAATAAAATGATATCAGGGTCACTTGGATACACGCAACCGGTTGGTTGGTTGGTTGGTTGGTTGGTTGGTTGGTACCTCCACGTAGGGCAGCAGCTGGCGCCATTTCCCCTCGAGATTAGTTCCACCCATCAACTCCCACTTCCACAGCAGGCCCATCGCACCTGGCCAGGTTACAACCGGCAGCGAACGCGGTTACAATGTACGAACAACAAAAACTCCGGCGCGAGCGCAGGTGTATGAGAGCGCTCACCAAGCTGATCCTGCGTGTTGTTGTTGTCGTGCACGGGGAAGGACTGGTCGAGGACGCCACGTGATCCCGTCGCTTTACTCTGTTCGCCGTCGGTGAGGAAGATGTGTGGATAGTATATCGCATTGATCTGTCGCACGACCAGCGCATACACGCTGTATTATTAGTAAGACCACCACCCCTCCCCCTCCCTCCCCCCACAAAACACTTGCGTGGCTGGGGCTACAGCGGAGCAGGAGCAGGAGCAGGAGCAGGGTGGGTGACCTGGTCGTGGTCGGCCCTGTGCAGGAGGAAGAGGGCCAGGTGAAACCAGTTGTGGGTGTGCATGAAGCTCATGCAGTCCTCCCAGTAGTGCGAGTAGCGCGTCAGCCTTTGTCAAGCGGTAGAAATAAACACGTTAGAGAACGTTTCCATGGGTGTGCGACCATAAGGCTTGCACTTACCACTGGATGCCCTCGTCGATCCTCCTGAGGGAGAGCAGCGCGTGAGCGACCGAATGGTGCGCCCACGGATCGTCCTCCAGGATTTCGGTCGCCTAGTTAACGGAGAGGAGGGATGGTTGGCACTCGCCATGAGTTGCATCAGGGAAAAACAGTCTGTCGTACTCTCTTGCCGGCCTGGAGGGCCTCCTCGTAGTGGCCATTCTGCTCGAGGGCGAAGCAGAGCATGCCGTTGTAGTACTCTCGATCCTTGCAGGTGTCGCGCACGGAGAGGGCAATGTCCAGCATGGCCTTCTGATCACCGGTTAAAAAGGCCACAAGCTGGCCTCGCTTCATTGCCATCAAGTCGCTCGGATAGCGCTCTGTAATCTGTATGTGGCATCCGGTAAATGGCATAAAAAAAGACCCAAGAAGGAGGCTGTTGCAAACGCACCCTTTTGAAGTCGGTATAAGCTCGATGCACGTCTCCGTCCATCCAGGAACAGAAAGCGTCGACGTAGAGCTTTTCCCTTTCGGTCACGGCGCTCGACGTGTCAGCGATATGCCGGGCACGTGCAAGGTGGGCCTTTGCCTTGTCTATCCGTTCTCTTATCGCGGGAGGCTGTTGAGTATTGAGCAACAGAGGTACTACGGTACGTACTTGGCCACCTCAAAGTCTGCCGCAAATACGAGAGCGAGAACGCAGGAGGGGTCACTTGCCACTGCGTCTTCAATTACGTGCCAGTCCTTGCCATAGCTGATACCGTACGGTTGTGGCTGGTTAACTAGCGATCAAACTCGAGAACAAGCTTGTTGCGCACCGCAAAACTTGTTTGCAAAAGCGGTCGATGCTTGATACCACGGCTTGAGTGTTTGCTCCCTCGCTCACGCTGACCTCCAGCCCCTGAAAATCTGTAACCTTCTTCATTGGGATTGCAGTTTCCATTTTATTCATGTTTTCCCCTTGAGTTTTTGCAATATTTTCTCAGTTTCCTTTTACGGATTTGTGACACTTCATGATGCGAGTAGTGACCGCTGTTTGGTAATCGTGAAGTGGCAACGCGACTGCAATTACTTGCGGATTACTTCATATAAAAAACCACGTGCAACATCCGTCTCCTGCCCATTGGCCAAGTTGTCTGTTCGTTTAGCTCTTTCTCCTACATTCCTGTTAACGTCCCAAGCCTGCCGCGCATGGCGTAGACCAAGGTCCACTACACAACTCTGCGTCATGCAACGAGTTGAAGTCGAGGAGTTCTGACAATAGCAAACGCCAAACCGGGAGCAGTGAGCCTACCATGCCCAATTGCTCACAATGCAGAACCAAGACTGCCCCAACCAAACACACGACAGGTAGGCTCTTCATCCCTCGTGGAATGTTGTCTGTTCTGGTGTCGGTTACGTAATGGTGATGGTCAACTCATAGGGAGTTTATGCTGGGGTTCCTGGACTTCGTTAGTTTTATGCAAGAAGAAGCAGCCTTTTGGCGACAACCAGCACCTACTCCATCGTTTCAGTCCGAAACTTGCCCCTCACAGCAGGATCCCGTGTTTTCCCTCCCCAGCACTTCTTCCGTGCCTGGCCTTCCCTCTTTTACCAACTGCTCACAGCCAGCAGCACCTCCGTCACACGTTCACCCTGTTGGCGTAGCAACATTCCCCGCTGAAGCGTCCTCTCTAGACGAAGACGCAATCTTCTCATCTATTTCTCCTCCTGCCCTCCGCTTCTCTTACTCCTCATCGCCTCTCTTTAGCCCTACATCTTTTCCGTGTCCCCCGAATACGCTAGGGTGGCTGCCTCCGTCCCTAGCTGCGGTAGAGAACTCGCTACGTTCCTGCAGCACACGGACACCTCCTGAGGCGCCGGCCTCCGACAAGGCGCCACCAATAAGTGAGTATTCTATCTCCCACACAGCTGGTGAATGAGCGCGTCCGGATTGCCAGCGTAACAGCTTTTGTGGTATAGGGCCTAACGAAAACAAAGGAAAAAAGAGGGAGAGGGATGCAACGTTGTTGTTGCCTTCACTGCCCGGGCACCCATCAAACTGTAGCGAAGCGTGAGGAGAACGCGGCCCACGCCCTCTCCTGGTACTCACGCGCAGCAGCAACGGGGTCCTAAGAAAAGACAATATATATATATATATATAATTAGTATTTTAGTCGTTTGTTTGCAGTACGTAAACCGGGACTGGGATACAACGGCCTGGGGGAAAAATCATAAAAGAGGTAGACCAAGGGGGGTACCTTGGCAGAGGAAATGCCTCGGCCCACAATGGCCACATCACAACCCGATTCCTGGACTTGGGGATGAGTTTTCGTGTGGAGGATGTCTTACGACAGGCCTACGTACAATGACCATCTCCGGGGTCCGGTACGTCTGGCCCAGACCATCGCCCTGCGACCCTGCAGGGTCCATCGCGCTTATGAGCCACGGAAAGGGCATACAACACGGGGCACGCGGCCTTTCGTACCGATCCGAACGCCAGGGGTGCAGTAAAGGAAGGAGGGGCTCTCGTCGGGCTGCTTGGCCAGCACGTTCTCCTGGCAGATAAATCCAACGACAAACTCGGGGTGCGCCCTTGCTGCTGCCAGCGCTCGTTCTACGCTACCCGCTGCAAGTGTAACGCGAGAGCATGTTACCTTGTAAATAGCAAGAGACTGGTTAAGCCGCCAATAAGCGGGATGTGTATACCCTCCTGCTTGGAGGCAGCATCCGCTGTGCTCATTTGTGCGATAAGCAGAGCGCCCCTTTCTTGTCCCTATTAGACATGGTGAGCTGCGATGAGAAGGGAGCGCTTGGCCAAAAGAGCAAAGGAGGGAAAGAGCCGTGATCGTTGCCTGCTGCGCGGCTGTCTCTTTAAGCGAAGTGACGACGCTGGCGCCGGCCACCAAATGCACCGTAACGATGTCCGCCCAGTGGCAAATGTGGAAGGGGCCTCCGCCGTACTGCTGCATTGCAACATAGCTGTTGTTCCACCAACCCCGCTTCACAAGTTACTTCGTTGATCAATAATGACATGGCACGCCTTCACTCACCCGATATCTGCAAACTTGCGGTCCTCGAAGAGCAAGAAGTTATGCTTCTGCGCCAACTCCTTGAGTTCCATGCCTACGCACAAGAGGGGCGACGGAGAGAGAGAGAGAGCGAGAGAGGGAGAGTAGAGTAGAGTTGTCATTTAGCGTCAGTGAACTGTTTCGTCCAAAGTCAAGCTCAATCGACGTGCCAGTAGTGGCGTCCCAGTCTTGCACGATGTCGGCGTGCGTCTTGAGCATGCAGATGTGTGGCCCCACCTTGTCCGCCAGTGACAGCAACTCCGACTTGGTGGTGACGTCAGCCGCCACCTATAGCACGCACGCCAGTGATCACCCCCAATTGTGTGGGCATGTGATCGTTTCAGTCACGCCATCGGGTCGCTATGGGGAATGGAGGGAGGGAGGGAGGGAGGGAGGGAAGAGAAGATCCGTACGGCAAGGTTAGACTTCTTCTGCTCCATTAGGCGCAGGAGCTTCTTGCCCACCGCCGACTTGCACCTGTCGACACGTTGCGCGAGGGAGAGCGCTGCACGATTCGCCACCACACAGACGGATTAGGAAGGCTGTGCGTGCGTGCGTGCATGTGTGTGTACACAACCCCCACACACACACACAACCACACCCACCCACCCACCGGTGGGGCCCCTACCCCCCCGCCCCTACGGGGTACCCGACCATGGGGAGGGCGACCGAAGGGAGGTGCTGGTTGGTATGTGTGTGTGTGTGTGTGTGTGGACACGATCGATCTGCGTGCGGCGCCTGAGCGGGTGGTTGGATGGTGCGCATGTACCCTTGGCCGGGGCGGAGGCGGGGGCGGGGGCGGGGGCGGCGGTGAGAGGAGTGACCTTGGCCATGGAGGCCAGGTACTCGTTAATGCTGTCCAGCAGCGATTCCTCGATGCGGCCGTGCGCCTTGAGCGTCTCGAGCATCTGTCGCAGGGTCGTCTGACGTGTGTGTATGTGTGTGTGTGTGTGTGTTGTTTGAACGGAGGGGGAGAGGTTAGGCAGGAAAGAAGAAATGATGTGGAAGCGGGGGGGG
>CDFF01071521.1:9938-20570 GCA_000826265.1 Acanthamoeba culbertsoni
GAAGGACAAGGGGGAGGCGAAGATGGAGGTTCAGCCGGAGAGGGAGGCGGAGCTGGCGGGTCTCGCCGACATGCGACAGGGACACGATTGGACGGAGAAGCTGTTAGGGGTTTTCTTCTTCTCTGCGGAGAGTTGGTATCCGTTGTGGATGTGGAGTCGACAGTGGCTGCGTAATGCTGAGAGAAGAGCTTCCGTCGTGATACGTTGTGTGGCCTGGGTGGAGGAGAGGTCGAAGAAAATAGGCTGAAGGGGGTAAAGGATGTTGCGGTGCAGTAAGCGTAGTCGGGAAGCTCCGGTTCGGTAGGTACAGTCTCCGCAGTGTGGCTGTTGGTGGTGTGATTGGCGACTCCTGAGTTGGTCGCTGGTATAGTACTGGGACAAATGTGACCTGCCTTGGGTTGTCCACACTTGCCACAAACGTAGGGCTTTCTCTTGGTTTGTCTCTTGCGGCTGGAGACCGACGCAGGAGGAGTGGATTGGGTATCGGGGCTTGCCTTTGTAAGAGAAATCAGGGAGCCAATAAGTGAATTTGCGGACAAATTCGAGGAAAGCCACTACAAGCACTCGGGACTGTACCACCACACTGCGGCCACCCTTTAAAGATGACGAGGAAGTAGCGGTTTGTTCGGGCTCAGTGCCATGTCTCATGCGTTGCATGAATTGAAGAACATCCTTTTCTTCGTTTGTAAGGGATTGCATAACCGAAGGTACTGTGGGCGCACGCAACTAGATGAGGGTGCAGCGGGAAGAAAGCTGTGGCAAGCGTTAAAAAGAGAGGCCACCTTGAGGAACCTGTTTGTGCGGGCAACTGACTGACAGTCTTTTGTTATGTATACAGGAAAGTAGTTGAGGCAGCCAATACCGTGCCTTCAATTTCTAGGCCAATCGACGGACAAGTCCACTTTGGAAATACCTTCACGGAATAAAAAACCCAACGCGTTTCCTGGAAAGGAAGAGAGAAATATTTTTCGGAAATACATTTCCCACGTTCTCGACTATTCCTGCTGGATTAACCCGGAGTTTCGAAGCCGGCAAAATCCCCTTATCCTGGGGAGCTAGGCAAGGCCAAACAGGGGCAGGAGGGGTGGGAAACAGAATGGGTGGTGTTTGAATGGCTTTCGTAGGGAAGTAAGCTGACACATGATGGCCGGTGGCCGTTGCGACGCCACGCCCGCGTAGCATTTATTGACCCCTGTCAATCATCCTCGTCGTCCACCTCCCACGACTAGTCTGCTCTACACGTCAAACACCCACGTACGACAGCTTCTGTTGTTCCCACAGAAACTTGCTCTACACAGCCGCAGAAGCGCGCATACACCATCATCGTCGTCGCCAATTAGCTTCTTGTTCAATTGGTATGTCCGGTATGCACTTTCCTTTTCGGCCCGAAAAGGTGCCGACAAAGTCGCAGTAGTGCGAAAAGCCTTTTGTTAACACCTTATGTTCGTCTTTTCTCTGTGCTTGAGGTCCAACGTTTTATTCAATTGCTGAGGCAGCCTTCTTCGCTTGAAAAGACGACAACAAGCCGCTCCTGCAATTGCTTGCTGCGTGCGATACCTCAAAATACGCCTACATGCACAGCACATTAAGAGGAGGAAGTTTCACGAAGTTAAAAAATCGAAGGCTCACGCACACCATTTTGTGAGCGCTCCTGTAAGAAAAGGAACCTAGAGGCAAACTGGCACCAGTTGCAGAGAAGTGAACAGAGCTGCCTGCAGCCAACATGGCGGCTCCATAAGTGTTAAGTCAGCAAACATGTTCATGACCACTGTCACCACCAACGATGACAACGGCAGAGAAGGTGGTTGAGCTTTCTGGAGCAACCTGAAATCCTCTTCCCCGCAGTACTCGCACAAGAACATGAACAATGTGTGCAAAATGTTGCTGGCTGCCTGTACAGGAGAGTATTAATGAGTATTAAGCCTTGAACTTGACTCCGTCGAGGGTTCCACCCCACCTTTTGCTCTCATTGTGCCACTCTTCCCTGGCAGAGTGGGGTCTGTCCATTGAATTGAATTGGTCTAAATCAAACGAACAAGGAAAGCAAACAAAGATAGCAACAACTGATTGATCACTGTTCAGCTTAACACCACTAATTTTTCTCCTGGTTTTCGACTGACGCCTTTCGAGCTGTGTCTTCACATTCGTCGTCAGCCTTTAGTTGCGTGTCTTCGACCATAACAACGGACTCTTCTTCGTGCGTCTCGGGTGCCTCTTCGTAGGCCTGCCTACTCTCCATATCGAGGCGGCCCTCGTTATCCTCAGTAAGGCCACCTTCTTCAGCCTCATCGTCCTCCTCGCGCGGGCTCATCTCTACAACCTCGTCAGCATAATAAACCTGCAAATAATGCTTCGTTCGGAAATAGAGATATACAAAAACGCCCACTGCGATCACTCCGCCTATAAAGTAGGGAAATGGAAGACAAAAAAAAGGTTAAGCCACGCAAAGGAGGCCACATGAAAATAATTGACCGTAGTCAAGACTTCGGCGAAGTCTTACTACGATTAGTACCAATCACAGCGTAGATGATTTGCCATGGGCTGCCATCGCCGTGAATGATGTCGCGTATATTGGACAACGATTTGCCGATGAAAATGTAAAGTATTATCTGT
Source organism: Acanthamoeba culbertsoni (assembly GCA_000826265.1). Classification (NCBI taxonomy): domain Eukaryota; phylum Discosea; order Longamoebia; family Acanthamoebidae; genus Acanthamoeba; species Acanthamoeba culbertsoni. The sequence continues at coordinate 12,552 of CDFF01071521.1, forward strand.
GATATTACGTATGAATATATAAGACCGGTGTTCGTTGAGGTGGAGTAAAATATATGGTTTACCTTAAAAAGAGAAATCGCAGTGCCAATGGCGAAGATGTGGAAGGGGATGCGCGTGGCAGCAAACAGAGCGTTAAAGAGCGGATAAGGATAGGGCGCCACGCGAATGAGGATGACCAGCGGCAGGCCTTCCTTTTCTATGGCACGTTCCAATGCAACATATTTCGGGTAATTTCTGCAATTTGACGGGTTTGAATGTTAATGAAATCTTACATGCCCTATGATAAAATTTCAAAATAATAATATTATAAAAAAGACAAACCTGGTCTGCTTTTCCACCCATTCTCGGAAAGTATAGCGAAAGAGAAGAAACGAACAAATGCCGCCTAGTAACGCTCCGATGTAACCCGGTATGAAACCGGCCCATCCAAAAATATAACCGCATATAAATAGAGCCCTAATCAATTGGTCAAATATAATTTACTGGCGGTCTTTTGTTACTAGCAACATATCATACTTACCACGCGTAACCAATCATTGGTGGGAAAGAAGTGACAAAAATGACAAGCACCATAATAAGAGAACCCCTGTTTGGGAAACACGTCAAAGCGGATATATTACGAGGTGATTGCACATTCATGCATATATATATATATATTTATGAAGTTCGCAATTACGTACGCAACTCCCATGTCTTTGATATATCTTGTCGCCTCGTCGAAGGCATCAAACAACTCTTCTCTGTGGGTATAGTTTGAGCCTTCTCCCTTTAATTAAGTGGTTTTTTACAGAATAATTCCAATGGGCTTACCGATAAACCAAACCTAGAATGCCCAGAATGATGAACCCCAACATGATCACTACCAGTACGAGTCCTCTGTACGAAAAAAAAAAATAATTAGCATCAAGCTCCAATAACAATAGAAGAAATAAAAATTAATCAAAATATCACTAGGAATATTATTTAAGGGTTGTTTCTTTGTTGGGTGTACCTTCGGGAGAAGAGGAAGCGTGACCAGAGCTCAAGGAAGGTGTCCTCATTCTGGCTTGCTGGTTCCAAACTCTGTACATGTGCTTCTTCCACGTCGACCACTGTCTCCGGCTGTTGTAGATCGGCGTTTTCGTACTGCCACTCGCCTACTCCGTCACGCTCATGGAAAGAACCCCGACTTAGGGCACCGTACGGTTTCTGATCTGTACGAAAACTGCTTAACAAAAACGACCACCGAGTGCAGGAGTGCAAGTAAACACAACAAACCGTTTTCATTCATTTTGAAGAGAAGTGGGGTAGATTCAGCGGGCCTTTGCCTTTTGTGATGGGTCATTCACGCCCACGAGCTACAGTACAGTAGTTTGTGAGGTCACGCCTGCGCAGCATGCAGTGGTACTTCTAGCTGCTACCTCAGTCCGACAACTGCTCTGCGTAGTTAGAGTGCTGCTTTCGTTCAATCTTAATTTCCTTCTTATTTCATTCCTTTGCTTTAGTTATTCGACCAGCCAAGATGCGGCGCTCAGCGCGAATGGTGTGCACCAATTTGCGACTGGGACCCCGGCATTTATCATACGCCGCCCAGACTTCAGCATGCATTGTGCCTATTCTGGGTACAAGTCGCTATGCAGTAGCCAGACCGCGCCTCGCTGGTGCCTCTCGCTTCCAAGTGCTCGTGGCCAGGCCACCAGCTGGAACAAAATCACCTATAATCTCAGTCATGGGGCAGCACTTCCCTGTGCCTGCGTTGTCTAGTGTGCGGTTCTCCACGGTTCGAAGCGACAAAGAACAATCCGAAGACAATCCTGCAGACAGCAACAAAGTGGAGGTGAGGTTCATACATGTTTTACTGCATATTGAGCACTACATCTTCAACATGTGACGCCTTACAACTACCAAACATGTGTTGGATGTAGACAACCACGTCTTCCACACGCGTACTGACCGTCCCCAACATCCTCACGGTAACTCGTATGATTGTTTCGCCCTTTATTGGCTTTTGGATCATACAAGAGGAGTTCGCTCTTGCCATGGCCGGGTTAGTTGTATCTCTACCACGTAATTCTAATTATTTTTTATTTATTTTTTTATTTGTTTGCATTTAATTATGACGTAGGTTTTTTGCGGCTAGCGCGACTGACGCTGTGGATGGATGGATAGCAAAACGGTTCAACCAGAAGTCGGTCTTAGGCTCGTTTTTGGGTCGCTTATTCCTCACAATCATCCATTCACCAGTTCCCCTGAAACCGGCTTCTAAATACCCACACCAGACCCACTGGCAGATAAACTGATGATGACGATCATGGTGACTACGATGGCTTACAAGGCCCTTCTTCCTAGTACGTGAGCAAGCTATCCGGATATATCAGCGAAAAGTGACCAACCCCAATCGGGCAATGTAGTCTCCTTGGTCGGTTTAATTCTGCTGCGAGATGTATCGCTGCTCACCGGCGGTGTCATTCGTCGATACCGCTCACTGTCCAAACCAGTCACAGTTTCTCGATTTTTCAGGCATGCTTATACGTATACTCACTCGAATACGTGTAACGAGTGTTGTTAACTAGAATATTGTATTCAGTGTATCAACGGTGGAGAGCATCGAGATTAAACCTACAGTTATCTCTAAGGTCGGTATCATCTGCTCACATCACGATCTTCAATTCCCATCATGCCAACGTTCCGTTGGGGTCGACAGGTCAACACGGTTTTGCAAGTGGGTTTGGTGTTCCTCGTCCTGGCCTCGAAGGGGTTTGACTTTGCGCTCCATCCGCTTTTCCTGTCTGGGCTGGAGTACTGCGGCCCTACACCTTTGACATGTGCATGTCGCCCCTGTGCCTTAAGTTAATTTTTCTCCTTGCTCAACACCAGATGGGGCGTGGCTGGCACTACTCTCTTCTCAGGATTGGACTATCTAAACACAAACGCCATGCAACGAATCAAAACATTGCAGGAGCGCATAAGCAAACGACCCTGAATATAATTAATTGTCGGCCGATTTTGTTGGCAAAACAGGTGAAATACAGACTGTAGCTTAGAAAACCGGAAGGAAATTACGCCGTTTAATGAAAATAGAATATTCACTGAGCAAGGAAGCAAAGGCGTGAAAGATGTCAGAGGGTGAACCTGCTAAAGAAGCGGTGGGGAGTGGAGCACCTAGAGAGGATTTATTGGTCCCTTTGTTGCGTGCCATGTTCCCTCGTGTTGCTGACAAGGTACCCCCGCTGGCTCTTGTTGGCTGTCCGCTCCGCCCTCTCACCCTCTGTCGAAGGTTATTTACGAAGTGGTGGAAGCCAGCGGTGGCGACGGCGACATGGCCATCAATCTGCTCATGTACATGCTGTTCCCTTTCTTTTTTGCATGCCTCTGCACTCATAAAGTCCCTCACAGGACGCTGGGCGACCAGGCACGCGGGGATAGTGTCAGTCCCATTTCTCCCGTCCACTTCCCCCCGCCTCAGCAAGAGGAGCTCGACTTCGACCCTTCCATCGACGCTCCTTTTCTCGCCGGTGCGCTTCACGATGGCGTCGCTTCGCGTTACACTGTTCTGACTTGGGGAAACACTTCACGCAGAGGTGCCGGATTCTCCTACTATCGTGAGCCCATACGGCGAGCACGGAGGCCGCTGCACCTACTGCCACAAGTCGGCCACAGGGCGCATCTCTTGGGGTTGGCCTGCCTCGCACGCAACACACACACACACTGCTTCCAACTATGTCATGATATACCAACCTACGCATGTTATACATGGCAGGTATGAGCGCAGACCGCGTGAGGATCGACGATTATGAGAAAATGCAGGACCAGGGCTGGACTCGCTCTGGCACCTGGATTTACCATCCGTCCAATGATAAGGCTTGCTGGTATGTCACATCGCAACCACAAAAAAAAACTAAGAGAAAATAAGATTAACTAACACCCTCTACGCGATGTATAGTCCCCAGTATGTGATACGGCTGGACGTCACCAAATTTGTTCCTTCCAAGCACCAAAAGCGCGTGCTACACAAGATGGAGAGATTCCTCAGCGACATCAATAACACTCCGGAGACTTTTGGGCATGCACATCCCGTGCAAGGCACCGCAGCTGATGACGGCCATCACGAGGAAGAAGACGAAGCCAAGCAACAATCGCTTGACGAAGACCGGGAAAGAAAGCAATTTCTGACCGATCTCGTTGGGAAGGCAGTGCGGCTATTCCTGGACGACCTTCCTGCGTCAGCACATGAAGAGAAGACCGGAGACCAGCACCCAAGCGGTAGCCACGGAGACGGCATTAATCATGTGGAAATACAGATAACGAAGGCGACCAACAGAAAGGAGCGAATGAAGCACGGCGACTTCTCTTGTAATGTTGCCTTCAAGTTGCTTGCCCTACTTCCAGCCCGGAATGCGAAAATTCAGGCTACCGAAGAAGAGGGCAATAAGGGCCAAGCACAGAGGAACGAGAAGAATGTGAGCAGGAAAAAAGAGAAGGGGCGATCCCAGGTGGCCGACATTGCGTCTCAGCTGCTGGTGCACGTCAACAGGCTTCTCCAGGAGGACACCGAGCAAGTGGTTCGCCTCTTCGACCACGACGGGCTGAAAGCCGCAACGGCCGGCCCGTGGATCAACTTCTTCCTTCGTGCACCGGAGTCAACTCCGAGAGAAACCAAGAGACGTCGAAGCCTGACTTCGACCACTGACGACGAAAGCGTGACATCAAGTAATGAGAACAAAGAAGGCGACATGCGGGAAAGCAAAATCAGTGTCACTTCCGCGATCAGTTCTGCGGAAGGGCTGACAGCACCGGGACAAAGCAACGACATCTCCCTTGTCGGAAAAAGCGAAAGCGAAAGCGACGAGCGAATTCCCGCCGTTACCGTGCCGCATAAACTGGAGACGGAAATCGTTCCAGCCGTGTTCACCGAAGAGTCCTACCAACTGTACAAAAAGTACGTTTCCCTGTTTTTCTTCTTCGTGGTTTCCCTGCTTTTCTTTGTGTAGTGTGATACTCTATCTCTATACGTGCCCTGTAACCTGTCCGCCCCTCGAAGTACTGATCAGTGTGGTCACCAAATGCGCAGATATACCATAAGGATTCACTCCAAAGAGCATACGAGCCAGAAGAGCTACATCGATTTCCTCTGCAGCTCTCCCCTATTTGATGAAGTTGAACATGAGGATGAGCCAAAGCCTCCCTGCGGTTCGCATTTTTTTTTTCTTGGTTTATGGTTTGCGTTGCGACCGAGAGTACTTATTATTTTCTCCCCCCCTTTTTCCCTTGTTGTGCTCAGGCCGCGGGTCGTTCCACCAGTACTACAGACTGGACGGTAAATTGATTGCGGTTGGAGTGTTGGACGTGCTGACAACGTATGCACGGTGCTTGATCCTCTTTCTCTCATCGGCTTCGTTACATAAACAACTTTTTTTTTTTTTTTTTGTGTACAGATGCCTCACGTCCGTGTATTTCTTTTACGACCCGGATTATTCGTTCCTCTCCCTTGGAGTATACTCTGCTCTTAAGGTACAACGATTCATAAGGCGATAAATTTGTAAAAACAGTACGCTCGATAACTCTATTCATTCTTATTATTACCCAAGGAAATAGAAATGGTGAAAGAAATCAGTTCGACGGTTCCCGATTTCATCCATTACTACATGGGTACGACGATTTTTCATCGGCGGTAAGGTAAAACCTGATCCTTAATCTCTTACTCTGATTCCCAGCCTATTACATCTACGACTGTCCCAAAATGAACTACAAGGTAGGCAGCAGTTGCGTAATAGGAAGGAAAGAGTTGTTTTTTTTTTTTTGCTCACACAACAACGTTGCGGATCAGGCCAAGTACCGTCCCTCTGACCTTATGTGCCCTGTTTATCGTGAGTGGGTCCCGCTTGAGGACTGTCTGCCTCGCTTCAGGTAACGGTCCTAATCACGGAACTCCATCTGAAGAGTTAACGAAATGATGTCTTGATGGCACTTATTACAGGGCTTCGGGAGGTCGATATACTGCGCTGGTTGACCGGAAGGATCCTCCAATGCCGCCCGAGCGATTGCCCATAGACCGCGTTCCGATTCTCTACGCGGGCTGCCTGGTGGGGTTCAACGTACGACCACCCACTTATAGGCTAAATAACGATATATTATGCCATTGTGAAGGCGCCGGAGTCAACCTTGGTTGACCCTACTGTCTCCGTGCACGACAGCAAATCGGTGGGAGGCTGCGGGCGAGGGTGAAGCCGCTTGTGGAGCAGTGGTGCAGCCTGGTCAGCCCGGACATCGCTTCTCGTGTTGTACTTGCCATCAGGCGTTAAGATCCGGCACACGAAGAATGGGCTGCGTGGGTTTACTTTTCATAATTGCTCGTGTTGTTCTTCTGAAGCACGCGGCAGGATGTTTCTAATTATAGGGTGAGCATCATGACAGATCAAAACTAGCAGTTGCTTGGGTCTTTTTCCGGGCCTAGGCGAAATCGTAGTTGCTTGGGCTGTTTGGCGGTTGGCCAGAATTATGGCTGACAGAGTTGACTGAGCAGGACTGGCAGAAACATAACAAGCATCTTGTCGGTCATTTATTCAAGCACACTCACCAGAAACAAGGAACAGGAAGCAGGACAGGAGGACAAGGTTGAGCCAAAACAAGTCAAGGATGCGAGCTGTTGGAGTGTTCATCCTGGTTGCCTTGCTTATGTTGGGGTCGGTCAGAGGTACACAGCTCGCATACCTTGACTCATCAGCATCTACAAGACGGCTGACTCTTTTACGCCAACAGGAGCGATAGTTGTCACTGGAGCAGGAAGTGTCTTTGACGAGCCTTTGTTTCAGACTCTCGGTGAAGCTTACAAGGTTGGCGCAAAACTTATTCTCCACCATATCTATCTACCTATATAAACCGGTTCCCGATCGCGGTCAAAGCCTGACTTGGTTGTTGCAGTATGCAGAGCCAGACGTCACCGTTCAGTATGACTCCATCGGGGCACCTGAAGCAGTGGCCTTCCTCCGGAATCCAGACACCAGAGATCTTTACGTACTCTGACGATGAGCCGCCCGCCTCCAACAAGACCCAAACCTCATATCCCACTCTCAGGAATTTGGCGTGGTTGTCGGAGTAGGATACACTGAGGCCCAGATGCAGGCTTTTAAAGTCAATATATTGCCTGTAGCTGCACAGCCGGTCGTGCCAATCTACAACTTGCCCTCTTTGAACACAACTCTGGTAACAACGTGTTCTCGGCTATGTCTTGAAGTCGTCCGCCATGTTTATGAGCTCAATATCAGTTGCTGTCGCGTTGTTGAAGGTGTTGGACGGACTTACCCTGAGCAAGATATGGATGGGCGACATTGTCTGGTGGAACGACTCGGCCATCGCCGCACTCAACCCTTCGGCTTCCCTGCCCACCGAGCGCATCGTCCTCTTCTACGCCAACGACACCACGGGCAGCATCAGCGCTGCGTTCGGAAGGGCCCTGTCTCTGTTCAATCCCGATTTTGCCCAGCAGTGGTCCGCGAACGCGGCCAACTGGTCGCGCATCGCGGGCATCGCTGACCATGCCGTTGACAGCGGCAGTCCGGGAAATAATCAGACAACGCAAGTCAACGTGCGTCCTTCCATTACATTGAAACCGAGAGATATTTTCTAGGTAACGCTGACGCAATCTTGACTGTGAAATGAAGAATATAATGTACAGCATGAGCTACTCGACCAAGATCGTTGCAGAAGCCAACGGGGCCACGTATGCGCTCATGAAGAACAACGCAGGTAACTCCGGGCCAACAAGAAGAAATAGTCCGTTCCCCTGTTGACGGATTGTCCTTGGCCCACAACAGGGACGACGGTTGCGCCGACTTCGGCGGCCGTGCTGTCGGCCATCAACGAGGTGACCGACCAACTCACGTCCAACTTCCTCGCCCCCGACGTGATGAACGGAAATCTGTCGACGTCGTGGCCCATGTGCATGGTCAGCTACATCCTGGTCTTTGTCGACACCACCTCGTCCGACTGCAGCTACACGGAGAGCGCGCTGCAGTTCACGGCGTGGACGCAACTGAACCC
>CDFF01071527.1:0-12465 GCA_000826265.1 Acanthamoeba culbertsoni
GGATTTCAAGGCTGAGTAGACTCAAGGCTTCGCCCATGTCCTTCATGTTGAACCTTGTGTGCAAGATATTCTTCGTAGTCTCCAGAAGATGCGCGGGCGCAATGACAGTGCAGTTGTTGACGTAGATGGCGATGATCACCATGTCTATCATGTTGACGGACTTGACGTAGATGCATGGGTCAGCGATCATCGGTTTGAAACCGTTGGCACGTAGGTGCACATCAAACGTCTTGTTCCACTCCATAGGGGATTGCTTCAGCCCATACAGACTCTTGACTAGCCTGCACACATAGTCAGGATGTTGCAGGTCAACAAAGCCTTCTGGTTGCTCAACGTAGACTTCCTCCATGAGCGGTGCATTGAGAAATGCAGTGTTGATGTCCATTTGATGAATTTCCAGATCGAGCGTGGTGGCCAGTCCTAGTAGAAAACGTAGGTTCTCAATCCACATGACCAGGGCGAAGGTTTCATTATAGTCCACTCCAAATTTCTGTGAACATCCCTGCGCAATCCACCTTGCTTTGAATCTATCAATCAACCCGTCCACCTTGCGCTTGATCTTGTATAGCCACCTGGTCCCAATCATCCTTTTTCCACTGGGCCGTGGCACAAGCTTGAAGGTTCCATTCTTCCTCTGTGTGTTGTATTCCTCCTGCATGGCACGCTTCCATTCATTGGCCTCTGGCAAGTTCATCGCTTGGTGATATGTGTCGGGCGTGCGCGCATTGTTGGTGTGCTCCTCGGACTCAATGGCGACGAAGGCACGAAAATCTCCTCCCATGAAGAATGGGTTTGGTCGATGCTTCCTCTCAGGTGGCTTCTTTGGCCAACGGCGTGAGCGTTTCTGTCCCACAAGCCCAGACTGCGCCCCTGAGTCTGGATTCGTGGCAGCAGGTGATGACATAGCTTCAACAGGAACTGTAGAGAGAATTGTAGTTGGTGTTGCTGCTGGCGGTTGATCGGCATCAGGCGCATCATCAGCAAGATCATCCATCAGTGCTCCTGCAGATAATTGTTCTCCCCCTTCACCCGCAGTCATCAAATCTGGCATTGGCGTAGCTGGTGCATACTGTTCAATGGTGACCAGCACAGGACTTGCCCCTGAGCTCTCCTCAGTAACCATAGCCGGTACCCAGTCTGTAGCATGTTCCTCAAATGTGTCATCATCATCATCGAGTGGGCTGGCATTCTGTCGTGCTGGCCCAAGGTAGATGGCTTCCCTGGTTCTCAAGGCAAGTTTGTTGTGGCTGTCAGCTGGGATGAGTAGCTCCACCTTGCTCCTGAATTGGTGGATGTCCTGGATTGAAGGAGCAACACCATTGTTCCACTTCTTGATGGGTGGCACATAGCCCTCATTGGTGGTTGTTGGCAGTTGGTTGTTGATGGCTACTGCAGTCATCAGCGCCTCTTCCCAGTACCCCTTGGCCATTTTGCTGTTGATCAGCATGCACTGCACCATGTTGAGAATAGTGTGGTTGAATCTCTTGGCTACCTATTGTGTTGGGGTGTGTGTGCAGTGACCGTTTTGTGCTGGATTCCTCATTCATGAAGTAGTTGAGCGACAGCCTTTCCAATGTACTCTCCCCCTTGGTCCCTTCAAAGGAAACGGCATCTGCGCCCCACAGGTGCTGAATTGAGGTAGTGCTTGAAGGCATCCTTTACTTCACTCTTCTCTTGCAGTAGGTAGATGGAGGCAAAACAGCTAAAATCGTCAATGAAGGAGACATAGTACCAACATCCTCCTCAAGTAGCCACAGGTAGTGGTCCACACACATCTGTGTGGATGCGCTCCATTGGAATGCTGGACCTTGGTGCTGGTCCAATTCCAATGGCCTTCCTTGTCTTCTTCCCTTTAACATAGGTGTCACATGGCATGAGTTGTTTGGCTGGCGCGTTGATACCTCTGCCCTTGAGTAGCAGACGTAGCCTAGACTCGCTGGCATGGCTGAAACGCTGATGAAGCATGTTGAGGTCAATCTGCTCTGTGGTAATGTTCACCTGCTTGTCTGGTCGAATTAGTTTGATCGGCAGCAGGAGCATATTCCCTTTTGTCCTTGCACATAGTACAACTGTGTTGCGCTGGTCCCTGACTTCGCAGCCTTTGGAGTAGATCCTGATCTCCAGGCCCTTCTGAGCAATACGTGCTGTAGAAAGAAGATTCTTGGCTAGCCTGGGTGCATAGAGTATGTTCTTGAAGGCCACTCTGCAAACACGCCCATTGATCTTGATTGTTGCTCTCACCATGCCATGGCCATAGACATGACACTTGAAGTTGTCACCGAGCAGTAGGTTTCAGGTTTCATCCTTGATTTTGACGTAGTTGTGCAGCCACTTGCGTTTGCAAGTGACATGACAGGTTGCACCAGAGTCGAGATACCACCTGCTCTCCTCATCTCCAACCCAGTTGACCTCTTCAACAGTGGTTAGCAAGGTCTCATCATCATCACCATCCATAGTTGTTGTGTTGACCCAGGAACCTCATTGTTCATCCTGATTCTTTTTCCAGCAGTCACACTTAATGTGACCAGGCTTGTCACAGTAGTAGCAAATAATTCCAGAAGATTCCACCCCTTCTGATTTGTCGTGATTTGCCTCACGATCTCCAGTTCCACCACTGTTGGCCCCTTTCCTGGACTTGCTGCCTTTTCCACGCTTGCCCCAACTGACATGGTTGACTAAGTCTGGCTGCTCTCCTCTTGACTTCAGTGCTTCCTTGTGCTGGTGCAGCAACCGTCGTGCCCTGGGGCAGTCAACAATATCCTCACTTTTGATGATCGCCTGAATGGGGTCAAATTCAGGTGGTAGACCATTGAGCATGATCATCAGGAGGTACACTGGCGGCATCTTGAGATCATTAGCGGCAAGCTCCGATTCAATGGTGTCGATGCGGCCGAAATACGTGTCTAAATCCTCTCCTGGTTCCTGCTTGACGTTGGCAAGCCGCCTCAGCAATGTTAGCTTACTTGCATTAGCTTTCGGCTTCAGCTGAGCATCTAGAAGGTCCACCATCCGCTTCAGGTCATCCTCGCTCCCTTTGATAATGGTGCGAAACTGGTGATCCAGGCACATGCGAATGTACCCCGCAGCTTGTTGTCGCCTGGATCGGTATTCCTGCTGTCTGATGTTATAGTGGTAGTTGCTCTCTCCTTGGAGCTTCTGCGGCATCTGGGTGTCGGTGAACACAAAGTCCCAGAGCCCGCGCACTTGCATGACGATGGCAAGATCCTCTCTCCATTGTGCGTAATCCGTGGCCGTCTTGAGGATGTGTCGGGGGTAGGCTTCTGCGACGCTCATGACCCTAACAGCGTGGGCCCATAACCTGTTGTAATGCGCAGTGTGTTGTAAAAGCAGCAAAAACACCTGAGTGTTTGTCCCTGCGTTTTATTGTTTCCCCNNCCGGAGTTACAGAGTCCGTTTCGAGTTTAATTTCCTCACTTAGGGAACTTGACAGGGATTTCCAACGAGGCACCGGGCGCTATCACTTGGTAGTCCCGGTTGCTCAATCTTGGTCCTTCACAACAGGCCTTTTTCTAGCTTCATCCACATGTTTGGTTGTCTAAATGTCGCTCCCGTCGAAAGGCAAGTACACACGAAGCCCAAAGGGGCTCCGGCCAAAAGAATCCATAGAAAAAAGAGGGAAAAAAATAAACAAACAAAAAAAAATATGCAGGGGTTGAAACGCAGAGGCCTTGGCTGGTGGATGGGAAGGGCAACTGCCGGACAAGGGGGAGCGCAGCAGCCAGCATCAAGACGGTTGCTGCCGCCCTGGCCGCTCGTGGCCCTCACTGCCGTTGTGGGTGTGGTGTCTGGGTACTACATCTTCCAGCCGCTATTGAGTAGTTACGCGTACGTGCTCTGTAGACACTGCTTCTTCCTGTTTGGCTCAGAGTACTTAGAGTAATCTCTCCTTATACACAGGGACAAAGGAAGAATCGCCAGCTCAGAGGAAAATCGGGAAGCATAAAAGCCTGTTTTTCCCTCTACTTCTCGTTTCTTTTTAGTGCTTTTGTGCGCACGTGCAACATGGTGCATGATGTTGAGAATGCAATACACAACGTTACTAACACTTTCGATTATGTACAGTCTGTTGTCTCTCTTAACGCTTACGTATTTTGCATACGATGCCCAACGAGTGGCTAGCCTCTGGCGAGCGATTCGTCTTCGTCACTTTCCCTATCATCGAATAAAGTGTAGCATTTTACCCCCTCTGTTTGTTTGTTTTTTAAAAATCAGTAGATAAATAAATATACCCTTTTGTCGATTTGATACATATTTTTTGTTTTGTTTTGTTTTGTTTTGTTTTTTTTGTTTTTTTTTAAAAATAAATAACAAAGTGAATTATAAAATGATATGATACTTCCGTGGCTATGTAGCGTACCTCGTGGTCGGCTGTCATAGGTGCTGTCCAGGCCGTAGCGTTTGGCATAGGCTTCGGCGGCTTTGCGGTCCTTCTTGTCCCACTCAGCATCACTCTTCTTCTTCTTGTCCTGCTCGCCCATCTCCTTTTTCTTCTTCTTGGCGTCGTCCTTTGTCCGCTTCCTCAGTTCTTTGTCGGTTTCCTTTTCCCTCTTCTCCTCTTGTCTGTGGACGCGCCATTCGTGCAACTTGCCTTTGAGTTCCTCTTTCTCCTCACGCAACGAGAGTACTGCTTGCCCCCACTGGCCGCGTAAGATGTCTCGCTTTCTCATTTTGCCTTTCATTGGATCTTGTGTTGATGCATCATGATGCGGTAGTTCCTTGTCATCCTTCGAGTGTTTCATGAAGTCTTTTAATCTTCCCTTCTTCAATCCCGAGTTGCTACGGTCACACATGTCCCCTTTTCGGTGGAGGCTCGATAGTGTAGGGAGTGTACTCGTGGAGGCCCACTTTCGATTGGAAGTGTACTGCCTGCGGGGATCTGGTTCCTGCGGACTGCTTGTCTCAAGCGAAACCTCTTTCGCTTTGGCCTCTACCTCTTCCTCTTTCTCTCCCTCTCCTGGTGGCTCCTCTGATGGCTTATCTTTGGAGGATTCCTCCATTATATGCTTGCGCTCTCGCTCCCCAATAGAGCTGCCACTGTCTTCGTCTTCGAAGTCGTCGGATAGTTTCTTCTTCAGCATTTCCCGCTCTTCCTCATCGGCAAAACTCGAAATTGAATCCGAATCTGAATCGCTGGAAAGCGCTTCTTGTTCGTCAACATCCTCATCCTCGTCATCGCTTTCATCATCGTCATCTTCAGCCTTTTGGCGTGCCAAGAGATCTTTCACCATAATGTCGTAAATGTCGCCTGACATTTTTTTTTGTTGATTTTGCCCTTCAGCGATATGGCGTATCGAATCAACCAGCGGCAAACCCGTTCCGTTTGATGAGTTGAACGCAGTGTCAACAACCTTGCGAGAGCCGGGGCTCACCAGTTCGTGGGCTGAGCAGGCCAAAAACTCTCTCTCTTTGTGCTCTAAGTCCGTTGGTTGAGCCAACGCGTAAATGAATTGGTTGTTGGTATTTAAAGCACGAAAATTGTTGACCCACAACACGAAAGCCAATTCGGCTCTCATCACAAGCTCTCCCCTCCCTGGATCGAATTCAATGCTTGGGGTCGTCCTCGTCGTCCAGCAGGCTGGCACTGCCAGAGCTGACTTCGCCCTCCTCGTCGAGGAAACCGCCCTCTTCCCCGAAAGCATCCGCAGGCAGGGTAAATCCATCCCCTCCGCCTCCTCCGCCTCCAGCACCGATGTAGCTCACCTGATTCCGTCTCTTCAGCATGCGGAAATAGACGACCACGCCCACTATCGTAGAGGCGATCACCAAAATCGGCACCAGCACCTTCGGTAAAATAAAATAAAATAAAATAATATTAGAATTGAGGAATTAGTATCAAAAATTATAATAATCATAAAAATAAGATATCGACAGTTATTGCTTTATCGTAAGAAATATTTATAAATATATTATAGAAAGACAGTACCATGGCCGCAATGGCGCCACCAGAGGGTCCCGTAGAGGATGACGATTTTTTCGCCAGGTGCGGTAAGCAGTTGCTGAGGAGGTCATGTTCAGCGATACCAGGGTAACACACCCACAGGCCATAAGGATGAAGGGAGGCATCCAACGTTACCTGTTCTCGACAACTGAAAGCGAGACGCCGGAATAGCACGACTTCGATCCCTCTGCGACGCGTGTTGTCACACGAAGCTCAATCAATCAACCAAAACCACGAAAGCGAGCCAAGAACGTTTTTATTGTGGGAGGGGGGCGAAAAAGAAGGAGAGACGAACCAGGGGCGATGACGACGACGACGCTACCCTCGGGTGTATCCTCGTCCTCCTCTTCGACGAGCAGCCTGGTGCACAGCTGGCGCGGGGTGAGGGCCGGCGGGTTGATGTTGAAGGCCTTCTGGTCGTTGTGGCACGAGTCCCACAGCTTCTTGCAAACCGAAGGGCAGAGAGAGACCGAGATGTGGCGCTGACCCTGCGGCAGGGATGAGAGAGGAACGGTGAGGGGAACTGACGAAAGAGGGGATGAAGACGCAGAGAGAAAAGGCGGTGGGGGGAGGGAGTAAGCACCTCGATGTATGAGGAGGTGCTGGGGCTGCACCATAGACACAGGAGGTCGGCGATGGCGATGTAGCACTGGTCGCTCACGCTTTTGTTGTGCACATCACCGAGTTGAAGCTAGCCGAGGGGGGTGTTAAGATGGAGGCATGGAACACTGGTGCATCTTAAGTGTATGGACGTACAGAAACTGCTGGCAAAACGTGGCCAGCCACGCGGGATGTGCAGCAAGTATCTTCGCCATACCAGCAACAGGTGCTCATCTTCTCATTCTGCCGAGGAGGAACAAGGTAAGGTTTGAGGCCGAAAAACATAGGTGGAAATATGCGGGTACAGCAGCAGGAGGAAAGCCAGGCCAACATGTAGAAGAGGCTCGCTCTTCCATTGCCCAGGACATGGTGGCTAGGTCACTCGTCAGCGCCTTCGCATTTTGTGAGGAGAGTTGGTTCAAGGGAAGTGCTGACGTGCGTGCGTAGCACCCAAGGGCGAGCAAAGAACCCAGAACTAAGATCATGGCCATCCAGCGCATTTGGAAGCGCATTTGTTTGGAAAGAAAACACTGTCACCCCAAAGAGCTATTTTCTTTTATCTTTTCTCGGCTTCTGTACAGAGGAATGCAGGGTTATTCTTTGGGATTTACGCCTATCTGTCGGGGAAGGCTCTCGCTAGCATCTGTTCGTATATACGGTAGAGGAAAAACTGAACTGCAACGGAGGGGGTTTGTTGCGTGACTCGAGTCCATCCGCCCCTGTCATCGACGCGTCAGATAATTGAGCGTTATTTACCCGGGTTAACTCTTTCGATCGCATGGAGAAGCCCTCTAGTGTCATACCTAAACCACTTGCGCCAGAAGCCTTGATTCTGACTCTGAACCTTCCGAATGGCATCGATCACGCGCAGCCTTTTTCCAGGGTGAATATCGCCGTAGGCCTGGACTTGTGTCTTATAGGCTCACAGTTTCAGCCAACGCAAGCCAGAGATGAAAGACGGTGGCTTGCACCTTGATCAGATCCAGAGGATTGGTGAAATATGCAGAAATAGCGCCGGCAACCGCTCCGGCAGCCAATGGCACCCAAGCGGGCCGGCTATCTGGCGAAGAGGAGCTGTTTTCAGAGAAAAATGAGGGGATTTTGTTGCAGCAAGCGACCAATCATCCGAAGTACCCCTGAAGCAGGCCTTCGACTTGATAGAAGATACCAAAGCGAAGTCCGAGATTGGCTGTTTGTCGCATGAGGGTTGCCGTGTTGCCTCTGGAATATATTAAAATATTGATTAATTAAATCTAACACAGTCTTGCCTTGGGGAGAGAAGAAGTGGGTGAAGCATATCGCACCTGTAATACCCTGTGAAACCGTCCGACTTCCACGTATTGGTGAAGGTTGTGAGCCATGGCGTTCCCTGTGGACAGCCAATAATGAGAATCCAAGTAACTTGTCTTCCGATCTCACCAAGTTGGTTAGTACTCTCGCTTGGGTTCTGGTTTTGGTGCTTTCAATTGGGGCCATGACGAAGGTGTCAATCACACCCGCAGTGAGACCACCCACAAATTTTGCCCACATGCTGTTTCCCAGCAAGCTAGTCACAGTTTCTGATGACGGTTATAAATAACAGTAGGTAAACATGTCATATAGGAAAAATAAGATAAATTAAAAAATAAAAAAAATATAAAATAAAACAAGAGTACCAGTTACATGAAACCGGAGGGAAGTCTGAAGACCTCTCCCCAGTGTGCTAGGTACAATCCCTAGTGAAAGGCAGGTAAGGTGGTGGAGAACACATACACATACACACACGAGAGAGAACAATACCCCGATAGAAGGAAGGCAGGCCATGCTCACGCCACCTGCCCGAGATGACCTGTACGGTTGACGAGGACGCAGGAGTATTTTGGAGCACAACCTTGCAGGTCTCGATAGGGTGGGACATGAACCGCTCGGTGACCCCAGTCAACACCCCAGCCACCACCCGCCGCGTCTTGGCTCGTGTCTCGTCTGAGTGAAGTTGACTTGCTCCCTCGTGAGTTTGCATGGCTAGCTGTGAGCCCTTTCGTGACTGGTGCTTCAGCATGTTGTAAGTGGATAAGATAACGGATCAGCTCGCTGTTACGGTACCACCTAGCTTGTTGGCGAGTTTTCCTCGTGCTTGGGTGGATGCAAAACGACAAGGTGCCCCAGAAAATTTACCTTAGTTGAAATTCAACGGAAATCTAAACTAAAACAGAATTCTCTTTCCGAAGCTTGTTTTCCCTCTGCTTGTCTTTCGTCGATATATTCTTTCGTGAGCTTCAACTCTTCAATAAATGGATCATGCTACACGTACAGAGGTTCTCTTCAGCTCTCTCTGCGGATTTAGCAATCAAACTGAAATTTGCATGAAACTTAGACGCCAGAAAGAAGAAAAGACGTATCCTAGACATTTGTACTTGTTTTCATTTCAGTATGCGCACGGCGCTGGTTGGCCCACCTAGACCACCCCGCCTGCTGCCTTTCTTGACCACAGCGCTTTCGTGCGGAAGATTAGTTGGTCCTCTTAATCGATTTTGCTCCTTCCCTTCGCTACATACCCATCGTAGCCCACCCCCTTCACACAAGCCACACCCCTCTTCCTTTTGGCACGTACTGAAGATGCAGGGAGGATGTGACACCACTGAACCGTCAGACATCGTAGTATTTGGTGGCGGCTCCTTTGCCACAGCGCTGGCCTACGTCCTCTCCAAGAACAAGCACAATATCACGCTGCTCACTCGCAGCGAGACCGTGTGCAGTTCCATCAACGAGCACCACCGCAACCCACGCTACCTCTCCGACTTCGTACTGCCGCCCAACATCAAGGCCTCCACCGTGGCCGAGGAGGTGGTCCCCAAGGCTCGCTACATTGTGCACGCCGTGCCCGTGCAGGCCAGTCTGGACTATCTCAAGCAGTTAGCACCACTCATTCCTCCCAAAACCCCTCTCATATCTTCCTCTAAGGTAACTTTATATGGATTTGTTTCTTTGTTTAGCTCATTCATTTTATGTGTATTGTATTATTTAAGGGACTTCACACGGAGAGCCTGAAGTACATGTCCGAGCTTGTCCCAGAGGCACTGGGCCGCAACCAACCTATGGCCTTCATAAGGTTATTATTTACGGCAGAACATGATTTTTTTTTTAAAAAAAAAATTCACACAAGCGATTGCCACTCATATATGCTACGCCCCACGTTACCATGTAGCGGCCCCTCTTTTGCTAAGGAGTTGATGCAGGACATCCCCACCACCGTCGTCGTGGCATCCCTGGAGCCATCACTACGCGGTATTTCCATACTACAATGTTCCACTACATCGAATACAACAATATGATGTATTTATTTTTTTATTTTTTTATATATATATATATATACATGTATTAATCGTTTATTGGGCAGAGGCCGTCCAGTTGCTGTTCGCTTCGCCTTCCTTCCGTGTTTACACTACTGACGACGTCATTGGCGTCGAAGTCGGCGGCGCGCTCAAAAATATCTTTGCCATTGCCGGTAAATCGACGATTTTCTTCAAAAAAAAAAACAAAAAAAAATAAAAACAAACAAACAAAATAAACAAAAAAAACCTATTAAATCAAATCATCCATTCAGCGGGTATGTCGGAAGGCCTCGGCTTAGGCTACAACTCTGTAGCAGCGCTGGTCACTCGAGGCTGTTCGGAGATGACAAGACTAGCCGTACGGATGGGCGCTCGGCCCGAAACCTTGGCTGGTAATTCTCCCTTTTCTGCATCCTTGGGTTTTTCACACAACATATATACGATCTATACATTCCCACCTAATTCACTTGAAATTTCTGTAGGCCTCTCGGGGGTCGGTGATCTCATGCTCACCTGTTTTGGAAGCCTTTCTCGGAATCGAACCGTAGGCAAGCGTCTCGGAATGGGCGAATCACTGGAGAGCATTCTCTCTTCGATGGATGAGGTGGCCGAAGGTCCGTTGTTTTCCTAATATTTATTTTTTTCTCCGGGTCACGAAACTGACAATCCCTCCTTTATTTATTTATTTATTTATTTATTTATTGATTGATTGATTGGGCAGGAATTGCGACGACTCCGGCGGCGTGTAGGCTAGCAGAGCAGTATGGCCTTGATTTACCCATCATCAAGGCGGTGGCGGCCATCCTAAAGGGCGAGTTGCAGCCTAAGGACGCCGTGATCCACCTCATGACCCTCCCGCTGAGCCCGGAGACCAATTGGTAGAAATGTGATATACATAGGTGTGTGAGTGTGTTTTGTACTGGTGTTGGCGATGAACTTTAATGCTCCTGTTAACAACTGCCTAATTTGACCCAACAACAAAGCGCTTCCCACCGCTGGCACTTGTGGAGAGCGATGATCAAAGGATAATCGTAGTCAGACATACCAACAATCGGACCCATCTTCATCAGCCAAAATATCCTTCCTTTTCAGGCATAACTAGCGCCTGGGATCTGGTTCACCTTCTCTCCACCCTCTTCCACTGGGCGAGAACGTATGTAGCACAAGAAGTGAGGCCAACAGAGCTAAGCCTCGTGCTTGCAAGTGCCAAGCTTCACGGCATGAAGGCACTGGAAGACATGAACCTCCATGCCGGCCATTAGTTCAACAGTTTATCACTGAATAATAATAATAATAATAATAATAATAATAATAATAATAATAATAATAATAATAATAATAATAATAATAATAATAATAATACACACAAGCAAACAATCAAACAAACAACTTAGCTTGAGATGGACACAGAAAAAGTGATTTCTTTCTACTCTTATTTTTGTAAAGGACGTCTATAAAGGCCCTGAAAAACCCGAGGAACAGCACCCTGCGGCGGCAGCCCACAATGATACAACGGTGCGGCAACACCATCAAGCACGGAGAGAATAGTGTTCATTTGCTGTCGTACTCGGTGCCAGCATGCGTCCTTTAGTTGTCGGCCTGGCCATTTTCGCGGTAGTTCTTTGCACCTCGGTCAGAGCTCAGACTCCGACAGCAACCACCAGCCCTGCAACCACAAGCCCGACTGTCAGCCCCACAGTCATTCCTCCCAGCCCATCGCCTATGGCGATAAACGCCAGCAGCAACGACTCGTGTCCTTGTCCTGACGTACATCTTAATGTCCCTAAACTCTCTCTCGACACGATTCGGTTGTCGGTGGAGAACCTCACTGCCGACGTTAATATCAATATGAGCTTGGCCTCTCTGCTCACCATCAATGCCGGCGTATTTGTTAGCCTCGACAATGTCACCCTCGTGGTTCAGGGCCTGGAGGTCGAGCTGGAGCTGCTTGCACGCCTCACGAACATAGCACGCATTCTCAACAGAGTCTTCGATAGTATTGATCTCAACCCCTCCATTCTTTTGGCGGTACGTCAGCTTGGTCCATCTGCTTCCCACAGACTGATCATCTCACCTCCTCACACTACTCTCTCGTCCACTCCTCAACAGGGCGATGGCCAGCCGATGATGAGCAACTCAAGTCCTGACCAGGTATCTGTTCGGGTTGTTGCACCATTTATCATACTTACCTCCTTCTGGTGGCCAGGGAGGCAACGCAACCAACACGGACCTGGCGAGACGGGGAGTCCCGCCCGCAGTGAGCGAGGGGGATCAGACTCAACCTCCTGCCGGTGTTTCGAGAAATCCAAGAGAAGTGAGTGTAGCTGCAAGAGAGTTGCAGGTTCTTTCCCGCACAGTCAACAGCCAAGGCCAGGCAGTGGCACGGGTGATGGACACAGATGGGGCAGTAGTTGAGGTGGTCTACAACTCGGCGGGAGAACTCGTCAGCTCCAAGGTTATCCAACAGGCCACGAAGCAACCTACCCCGACCTAAGCAAAGACCCCTCGAGTTGTGAATAAAACAGTTGCAAACTAGTGAGCTGTCTGCTGACTGCGATGGCCTTCTCCCTCATTGACGGATCAGATGAGGTGTAT
>CDFF01071527.1:12528-26309 GCA_000826265.1 Acanthamoeba culbertsoni
CTTCATAAGGGGACAAACAAGAGGTCCCACACGTCCTGGTAGTAATTGAACGATACGGCGTAGGGTGCTTCCAGAAACTCAAACGAGCGCGTAGAGAAGAGAAGCAGGTGCGGGTAGAGGTTGGTCAAACTGCCACTTGCCACATAGAGGCCGCTTTCCTCATCCAGAGCAGCCACATTGGTCTGAATTCTCCACGATATGCTGCTGTTCTTCATGTCGATCACCTGCCCCGTTGATGCGTCCACAGCTACAGAGGAGAGGTCAGTCTGCATGCTTTTTTCTGTTTAGCCGAATAAGCAATCGTTCGATTCGGTCAAGTGCCTTGGAAAAAGGTTGACCGTAGTGGGGAATAGTGATAGCCAATGCTGTAAAACGTTTTCATATCACTAGACAACACCGGAGCGACCATGCTTTGCTGCATTTGGGAAAGGGGATTGTGAAGGTAGTAAAGAAGAAGCAGACGACATACGTCAACCACAAGGGCGAGCGTACAGCAATTTTCACTTTCTTGACCACTTCGCCTCCCGTTCGAAGGGAGATACGCCAGGTGTCCCACAACTTGACGTTCGAGCTCGCATAGAGTAAGGCCTTATTGGAGGGGAACCATGTGAAAAAAAAAACGACTCAGGTGGCAGGTGAAGCGGGGGAATGAGATCACCTCTTCGGAGACAGGGTCGAGAACGACTCCGCCGTTGATGTCCCAGCAATAGCTTGAAGGAAGATCGTGCGGGTAAGAGCGCATGTGAGTCGCCTCCCCAGTGGCTGGCGATATCTGAACAGGAGAGGTGAGAGAAAAGGAGTGGCTTCTAGAAGCCGCGGAGTGCAACTCTGCTCAGAACAGAGCAGGTACCTCGTACAGTCGGAACTCGGCGACTGTCTTCGTCTGAGTGAAGGCGTACACCTTGCCGTTGAGCTTGTTGGCCATCACCTGCCACAGGCCACATTCGTCCTCCGGCAAGGACACGTTCACTTTCGTCAGCTGCGGCTGACCCTCCCGGTCCAGCTGCACTGTGGTCAGTTGCTGCTGTCGTCCGTAGTTCAAGTCTCCTCCCACGAACATGGCCTGCCATAATTATTGTTATTAACGGTTGTTGGCCGCCCACACCCAAGGTCTCTGCGTACTTTGGCGTTGTTGAACTGCCCTATGGCGAAGAGCTTCCGCTGAGGAGGCCACGTAGTGACGTTAGGGTAAAACAGTTTTGTGAAGGGTGCTGAGTCCTTGATAAGGGTGAAGTAGCCGAAGTTGCCCCTGTAGTTTCCTGTCAGCAGCTTTCCCTCCTGCCACAAGCCTGCAACTGTGCCCAAGCAGAAGAAGCCGCACAAGGCAACAAAGAAAAGCAGGAACCGCGTCATGCTGGCTTGAGTGCTTTGCAAAGAGAGAAGACTTTAACTTTGCTGGCGAAGTTTCCATCCACACGCAGAATATTGTGCTGTTTATTATATTGTGCCCAATCAAAAATGCGCGTTATTTGTTGTAGGTCTTGACGCCCTTCTCCAGCAGCAGCTTGATCCTAAGTGGGATAACACAGAAAAGCGAGAGGACGATAAGCCGGGAGTAATCGAAGGAAGGGGAAGGGGTGGTGAGAAGAGCATGCATACTTGGCAAGGACGAGAGGCTGGTCGACATCAAAGTTGACGGCCCACTTGGGCAGATAACCGCACGGATCGCATTCGCAGATGTATGTCACTTCGCAACAATCCGGCTTGTCTGGAATACTGCATTTTGTTTTGTTAAGTATATCGATATTTTTTTATTTTTATTTTTTTTTTTGGTATGGCTGTTCCCAGAAAAGGGAAACATACGCCTTGATTTGGTAACCCGAGGCTCGGAGATCAGCCCGGACAAACTTCTCATTGGTCGGAACATGTCCTGAATCGACCGACCGGGCGATAGCGAGCCAAGTGTCCTCGGCCGCTTTGGTATAGACTTCCAAACACTGGAAATCTCGCGGAGAGAGCGGGAAAGGAAACCTGCATTTCGATAAGTGAACGGTTCACTTATCCTATAATATGAGAGCTAAATTGTTGTTGTTTTTTCCTCCCCCCAAAACTCAGAGGTGTACTTGAACTGATAATGGAGGATGGCGTGCTCGGGGTCGTATTGGTGGACTACGGTCGAGCTGATGTACAACTGGTCGACGTACTTGAGATGGGTGGAGTCCACGAGAGCCTCGAAGACCTTCTCCGGAGCCACGTTGATGACGATTCGGCCTGTTTAGAAAAGGTAATATCGTGAGTAAGACTCTTCGCTAGGATTAAACAAAAGGATAAATAGCGGGAAAAATAAGAAAAGATAACAAGAAAAGCACAACAAAAACGAGGAGTGCTACCCCGAAGTCTGTTGATGGCAGACGAGGCTGTGGATTTACGGTGAATCGTTACACCCTCCGTCGTTTTTACCAACTGAGAGACAACCAAAAAGAAATGATTGAGCTGAAGAAAAATGGCAAAGCAATTCGATATTCAGGAACGAAATAAATATATATAAATATATATATAAATAAAAATAAATCTCAATAAATAAACAAAATGGACTGTGGCTCTTACCCAGGAGGGGGTTCATACCTGCCAACCATCCTCGGACCGACCCTGAGTAGCCTCCAGGAACTCAGAAACCATGGCACGTCCAACCTCTTGATAGTTCTCAGCGGTGACCTTATCCAGAGTTCTGGTGGGCCCGGCACGGGGTTTCTCGGTCTCTGCGCAGGGATTTAATAAAATTAATAAAGCGAAGGCGCGCATTTGTTGGCTACCTGCTTCGGCCTTCGCCTCGTTCTTGGCACCAAAGAGAGAGTTCCACATCCTCTGTTGCTCGATCTAGTGGCAGCCGCAGAACAACAGGAGAAGAGTTTTCGGTTGAACAATATCACACATACCTCGTGTGCCAGCTTTACATTTATTAATTAAACCTTTTCTTGTGAGTTGCTTGCTTTTTCCGAGCGCGACCTGGTTTGGTTCCACAGCTCTCTGGTGAGCCGAGGGTGGGCCCACCGCTCGTTGTTCCAATCGAAAAGACTGGTCTCAACTTGTATGAAAGGAAGCGCAAGATGAAACGATTTTTCAACGGATTCATCTCCAAAACTCAACGGGAGGAGATTCCGGTCGTTGTACACAAGGATGAGGACTTCCTTTCACGAGGGAAGGATGTTCTGCAGAGTTTCATAGCCGTGGCCACCGAAGAAACCACGCCGAAAATGGGATGGAAGCGCGCGAAGGAATCTAACGGTGTCGTCGTGTGGGAGAAGCGAAGGGTCGATTCGGCCATCAATCTGCTGCGTTATGAGATCCATGTGAGGGTCGATGCGGAGACTCTCATCTCTGTCCTTAACAATGAGTCCGCTCTTCAGCGTATTGCCCCTTCGGTTTTCACGGCCAAGTCTGTACTGCGACAGTTCGATGCAAATCACACCATTCTGCACTTCACCTTCCCTGCCTTGGGCCCTATAGCCAATCGCGACCTCACCACCTTCGAGACGTCTTCAAGAGACGTGTCTGGTTTCGAGTTCATTACCGCCGCTCGAAGTATCGACTTTCCAACTAAACCGCCAGTTTCTGGCGTTGTCCGCGCGCATGTCTCGGTAAGCCATTATAAATTATAAATTATATATTATAAATTAAAGGTTATTGTATATTTACAACAAAAGCAATTTTATTTTACACCACCATTTAAATCGTAACAATTCGTGTGGTGATCATTTTTACCATTATTTCTTACCATGTTTACAATTTCTAAAAATCTAGATAACTGGGTATGGCATCATACGCGAATCGCCAAACACGTCAAAGCTCGTTCATATCTTGCATGTCAACCCGAAAGGTTAACCTCTTATTATTTTTTTTAAAAAAAAACAAAATTAAAAATTAATGTTCATTATCACTGAATTTAATTTGAATTTCTATTCGCAGGTGGTTTGATACCGAAGCTGGTCAATATATTCCAAGTGAAACCTCCGCTGCAGGCATTGGTCGCCATTTGCAACTTCTGCGAAGAGTTAACACGTGTACGGTCATCGGAACGATTGGCATCCGTTTCGCAATTGGACGCCGCCGACCAATCAAAATGCGAGACTCAGGCAACCGACTCGTCTGGCCTGAACGAAGGTTACTATTTAGGTCTTAATAACGATATTTATATTTATATTTATATTTAGTATTCACATTTATTTTTCGACTCTGCAGGCGTTTCGTACAGTCATTTGCTGGAGCGACTCATTGACAATCCCAGCGTTTTGGATCAGCTGATGAGTCTCGCTCCAGTCAAGCGACTCCTTAAAGACACTGCGTTGCTCCAATTGCTGATGAGGAGCTCTGATGGTATTCATTTGATATTTCATATATTCCTTGTTTTTATATTCCATTTTATTTTTCATTTTTAATTGTCCATTAATTAGAATTTTCCCATATTTTTCTACTATGCAGGAGGCAAATTGACAGAATTATTTGATGATATGTCGCAATTGGAGAACCTCTGCGACATGATCATCTCCGGCGAAATTTCCATGCAAGAACTTGCCGGTCTCCTCAATGAGATGTTTCGTTTCAACGACCTTTCGGCGGAAACCAACGGATCGGTCGAAGGCACTATTGACGAAAAGGACCAATGGAAGGTCGTGGAAGCGGTATTGGAGTCGCGCGGTCAGACGGAGACGCTTCATTTCCAAGTGTTGGACGAACACGATGTGATCGCATCACTAGACACGACCGGCCTATGGCGCGCCTCGCCGCTCACCGTGCAGCAGACGACCGCGTTACACCGCACCAATCGCGTAGCAGTGCAACAGATGACATGCGACATTGCTCACCTTCTGTCGCATTTGGAAGTGCGGGGCGTTTGGGAGGGCTTGATCGAATCCCATCCGTCTCTGCGGACGCTTCTTCTGCTTCGCGTTAAACCCACACGAAGGCGAGGCCTGCGAAGCCCGTCGTCCTCTTCGCTTTCGTCTTCGCTTTTCCAAGTGCTTCCGGGACGGTCGCTGCCGTTCGGTTTCCGCTATTTCGATTGGTCGGGAATGTCCGCCGAGGATCAGCGACGCGATTGGGCCGAACTGGTGGCGGAAGATGCCCGCGCCGGTTTTGACCTTCGGCGACTTGAGTATCTAACCCGGTTTACGCTGGTTGGGACCGCGTATGGACGGGCTAGACTGCTGTGGACTTTCCACCCTGCGCTGTTGGACCACAGGTACGCAGCTGTGATTTTAGCGGAGTTCATCCGGTTGGTTCGTGGCGATAAGCTGCAAGACTCGGCGCCGTGCGTTGATTGGCGTCGAGACTCGTCGGTTGTTGCGCCCACGGTTTCGATGGAAGATGTCGACATAAATAATGATGACGAGGAGAAGCGATTTTGGCGCGAGATGATGCGCGATATTCGCGCGCCGACTCCGCTTTTCAAGACCGGTCCAACTATTTCCGAACAACACGGTTTGCTGCTGTTGGTCCATTTTCTGTTGACATGTAACCCGCCTAACGATGGTGAAACGACTCAATATTGTAGAGGCGGGTCCTACTCATGTCGTGTCCGTGGTGATGGTTGCCGGTGTGATCGAAGGACTGCTGAGATTGGCGCGCACACTACAGGTTTCCATCGAAAGTTGAACAGTGAATTTAAGATCACCCTATTAACTTCGTATGCGCAATCACTCAGATTTCCATCGAAACGGTCCTCCTGGCGGGATGGGCGTGTTTGCTTCAGCGCTGCAGCGGAGGCGAGAAGCGAATCCTCTTCGGGTCTCTTCTTTCCGAAGTGGAGACGGCGCATGAGGGGCTGGGCTGTAACCAATCTCCCATTCCGGTGGTTGTGGATTTCAGCGAAAGCGCATACGCCGAGGACGCACTGGGTCAGCACGGCATTGGTGTAACGTTGAACGCCTTTTTAAAAAGGCTGGATGACGTCATCAGAGGGCTTCGGCAGCGACTGCCGAGCCGGCTTCCGATTGGCGCGATACAACAACTTAGCCAAATTGCAGCGGAATACAGCCTCTTTGAAAGCCTCTTCGTATTCGACGATTACACGCATGCGCTGCTCTCATTGGACAACGCCCACTCTCCGGTGGTCAACTGGCAATACCCTCTGGTATGCGTTGCCAAGCAACTTACACATTCCAAGGATAGCTTCGACCTCTCGCTGTACTATGACTCGAGCTTGTGGAGTTCTCACGACGCAAGCCGATTGGCCGAATATCTGTCGACACTCCTCTCGGGGCTGTCGACACTCACGAGCGGCGTTGCTGTCGACCTTCCGTGTGTCCACTCGCTGCCTATTCTGCCACCGCACGAAGTGCAAAGGCTCGTCGTGACCCTGAACGACAATGCACGACCCTACCCGAAACACGCGCGAATCGAGCGACTTTTCGAGGAACAAGCCGCGCTTAAACCCGATAGGCTGGCCGTCAACTTCCCCGAGTTGAGTCAATCGCTGACCTATGGCCAACTCAACGCGCGGGCCAATCAGCTTGCGCGCTACCTCCTCTCCCGTAATCTGGGCAAGGGTTCCCTACTCGCCCTCTACATGTACCAACTCACTTTCTACTTGCTTATGATATGAATTCTAATTAATTTATTTTATCAAATTTTTTATGATTTATTTTTATTTTTTTGATTCATTTTTTCCCTATTTTTCTGAAACAACCAAACAACATAGGACACGATGCGTTGAGGTCGTCGTGGCCATCTTTGGTATCCTCAAAGCCGGGGCAGCCTACATTCCCCTTGATCCAGAGTACTCCATACTTTATTATAATAGTTTTTTTTTAAAAAATTTATATTTATGGCCGTCAATATTTAATTTTCATGGTATAACTTTTCCTTCCGATATCATCCGCAGCACGCCCAAGGAGCGCGTGTGGCAGATTGCGAAGGACGCGGGAGTGTCCAGCGTCGTCACCCAACGGGCGAAGGCAGAAGTCCTCTTCTCTGGCCACGGTACCGATTTTACCTCTATTTTTTATGTTTTCTTTTAATTTCCTTTTAATAATATTGAGGAAATGAAATTAATGAAGTTTAACGGGGGTTATTTAAGATGGCGAAGATTGTGGCGCGCTTTGTTTGGACGATCAATCAGTGATGGACGCCATTGGTGGCCTCTCGGCCGACCCGCTGCCGGCTGAAATAATCGACCAATTGGATTCAAGCCAACTTATTTATGTGATTTACACAAGTGGTAAGTTCATTATTTTTTCTTGACATTGAAAATACGAGGGATAAAAAGAAAATGTTGTAAAGGCATAGAATAACAAACATTGTATGTGATAGGGTCGACGGGAAAGCCCAAGGGCGTTCGTATATGTCACAGGGGATTGGTCAATCAGTTCCAGTTTATACGGTCCCAGCCCGGAATGAGGGAGGACGACACCATATTGGGCGTGAGGTATGTAACACCCGTGCAACCAATCAGACATCGACACCTCACTTTATCTCTTCGCCCAACAGCACTGTTTCCTTCGACATAGCGCAACTGGAACTCGTGCTGCCGCTCACATGCGGCGCAAGGATCGTGATGGTTTCATCCGCCATTCAACGGTGTTTCCCTACCCCAAATATCTGTCGACAATGTGCGATACTGATAAGGATGGACCGATCAGAGACGGGTACCGACTCAAGGCCCTGCTCGAGGAACGCGTTGCCGCGCGCGACCCAATCACCATCATGCAGGCCACCCCAGCGTCCTGGCGCATGCTCTGGTACTCACTACTGCCCTATATAACCTGTATTTAACTCGAATTTCATCGATTTTTCCCTTCCCTTCACCCAGTGCGGCGGGCTGGCGGGGCGATCCCGAGCGGCTGCGTATTTGGTGCGGAGGCGAGGCCATGACCTGCGATCTGGCGCGCCAGTTGTTGTCCCGCTGCGCCGCCCTGTGGAACATGTACGGCCCCACGGAGACCACCGTGTGGGCCTCGGCCCTCCGCGTGACCCGCGCACACGCGCAGGGCTCGTCCATTCCCGTCGGTACGGAAGGAGATTGTCGTGCTTCGCATTCTTCGGTTGGAATTCCGGGAATTTATGGTTACCATCGTTCTGCGCATAACAGGCGGACGAGAGTACAACAGTCAGTTTTTCCTGCTGGATTCCTATCGGCAATTGGTTCCGGCGGGCGTTCTCGGAGAATTGTATATAGCCGGAGATGGTCAATTCCTCTATACTACTTCTACATATTATTGGTGTGTTATATATTTATCAAATATTGGTTACAGGTGTTGGATCGTATGTCGACACGGAGATGACAGAGCGGTCATTTGTAGATAATCCATTCAAGCGCGACCAATTGCCGCAATCCAGCGATAGGATGTTTCGAGTGGGCGACGTGCTCCGCTACCGTGACGACGACACGTTAGGTATGACCGTCTCTCTTGTCATTTCTGTCATTCTTATCATGCTTTACATTCTTATTGTACTTCCACAGAATTCCTTGGGAGAGTTGATCATCAGGTCAAAATTCGGGGTTATAGAATCGAACTCGAAGAGATCATGAATTGCGTCTATCTTCACGAAAGCGTGAAGGAATGTCTGGTCGTGGCCAAAGATCCCAACTATGCCGGTGGTGAGAAATTTCTCGTGGCTTACGTCATCCTCAAGCCACATCAGCATGACGACAACGACGATCCTCAAGAGAATGACTGGAATGACAAGAATGAGACGCAGAGGCGAGCCGATGTCGTGCAGGCGTTGCGACTCCTCCTTGAGGAGCGGCTGCCGGCCTACATGGTCCCCGCCCACTTCATGGTGCTCGAACGCTGGCCGCTTTCGCCCAACGGCAAAGTCGACCGCTCGGCTCTTCCCTTGCCCGGGTGAGTTACTTCTGCGATTTTATTTTTTTTAATTTATTATTATTCTTGAAAAAACTACTATCGGAGAACTATTGGATAATTGAATTCAGTTATCATAATAATTATGTTTATTTTCATGATATTTTTAGACAACATGAAGTGGGATACAACTACTCGGCTCCGACCAATCCGGTCGAACGGATTTTGGCGGAAGTTTTCGAGTCCATACTTCACGTGTCGCCAGTGGGCGTCGAGGACGACTTCTTCACACTCGGAGGAAATTCTCTATTGGGCGTTTCACTTATTGGAGCGCTCGAAGGTAAAATTCCTAAAAAGAATTACATTTTTTTTGTTTTCTTATACGTAAAATTTGGTAAGGTAAATTCGGTGTGCGCTTCCCTTTTTCGGTAATTTTTTCGGCATCAACGGTTCGGCAACTCGCTATGTGTATCGAAGAGGCGCGCGCCAATCCGAAGAGCGATATTATTGTAGACAACCAATCATGCGAAGGCAGGCCGTCAGACAAGGTCAGTGAAGGGAACAAGGAGAGCGGCCGCTCAAGCCACGACGACCTCCCCGGTCTTGTCGACCAAAATTATGATACCACCATCAATCGCTGCGATGTCGACACTAAAGAAATACTGTCGACTGGGGGTATGGGCGAGAAGTTGAGCGCGGCCAGACACCTAATCTTGTCCTTCGCCTCGCCGCTCGTGCCGCTTCAGTCGCGCGGCGCGCGTCCCCCTTTGTTTCTCGTCCATCCGGCCTTCAAATCTTCCGTCTGCTACGGCGCGCTGGCCCACCTTCTCGGTACACACTGGCCGCTTTCGCTTTCGCTAATTCGTTCTTTACCCCTCCCCCCGCATGAAGGCTCACGCTTTCGTTATTTTCGCTTCCTCGCTTTCGTTATTTTCCAAGGGACTGGAGATCGACCGGTGTACGGTTTGGAGCCTCGTGTCGAGTATCAGTCGATCGAAGCCATGGCTTCCGACTATGTCGCGGCCATTCGCACGGTGCACAAATCTGGAACCTATCACGTACGTTCGTCGTTACCATGGTACCAAGGAGAACGGTTCTGATTGGGGAGTAATTCGCGCAGGTTGCTGGCTGGTCGTTCGGTTGCACGGTAGCGTATGAGATCGCACGCCAGTTGCAGGTTTCGGGCGCGCAGGTCAACCTGCTGCTATTGGACGGCCGCGCGCCAATCTACGACGCGGCATACCTCAAATACGACGTGGACCCGCTGGCCTTCTGCGTCCTGTGCCGCGGAGCCAAGCAATATCTGGGATTCGGTGTCGACGTATCCTACACGGAAATTTCGCCGCTGAGCCCGGACGAGCGCCTTCTTCATGTGATGGCCAAGGTGATCGACAAGAACGGACTCGATCTCGTGCCGCCCTCGGTGGCGATCAACTTCTTCTTCCGCTTCCAGCGAGATATTCGGGACAGCGAGATTCTATCACGTAACTACAAGCCTGCGTCGCGCCTGGTCGGCCAAGTCACACTCTTCCGCGCGGGTGGCGACAACGACATACAAGGCGTAGACGATCCTCTACTCCACTCAAGGTACAATTAATTGGTCTTGTGATAAAACAGAAGACAACGTGATTTGTCAATTTAAGACATTATTATTATAATTATAATTATAATTATTATTTGATTACAACTTTCGTACCCAATAATTCCTCACCATTATATGTTTTACATCTTCGAATCATCAGAACGCTTGGGTGGGATCAATTTTGTGATGATGTGACGGTGGTGGACGTGGGGGGCGACCATGAATCCATTGTTTTCCAGCCCACCGTGCACGAGGTGGCCACCAAGCTGCGGCCATATCTTTTCCTCGCAGATGTGACGCCTTAGTGCTTTATCAAAGTTTCCATGAAATGTGCTCTGTTTTCTGGCGTGATTTCATAGCGAACCGCATTTGGTTTTTTTTTTTTTAAGCGAGGTTTTCGAGACACCCGAAAAAAACTCCGAATTTTATGTTCAGAGAGTTGATTGAAACCGCCGAGGCACTTCCACATTCTCGGGCCTATTGCGGGGCTCTTAAAGAAGAGAGGGAGGCCAAGCCCATTTTTCCGTTTCAGTTGTTCTCACCTGGCCATGAAGATGACCGCAGTCAGAGTAGTGCTGCTGGCCCTGGTGTTCGCCGCAGGATCTGTTACCGTATCTGCTCTCTCGTATCCGCAGGATTACACCGCTACCTTCAGTTCCTTCACTGCCTTTGTCCCCACCGTGCACCGCAACTTCACTCAGACCAACGGACTCATTGTGCAGAGTCGTTCAAAGCTGGCCATGCTGGTGTCGGGTTACTACGCCGGCTATAAGACTTCAGTCCTCGAACTGTACAGCCTCAAAACGATGTACCAATGGGTTGAGAGCTTCCAGTGCTCTCACCAGAACACCACCACCAACTACGCCGACCCGCTCTCCGTTGCTCAAGCCACCTCGTACGTTGGCTTGCTGCGCTATAACGGCCAAATGGTTCAACACTGGCGCTTGTCCGCCTCCCAGGTTCAAGTAGACATCTACACGACCAACGACAGCCGCAAATCCCCCCTCAGGCTCTATATCAACTCCAGCTCCGGAGGCGTCGAGATCAACTACAAGACCTTCAGTGCCAAAGTAGACTCCAAAGACTTACAGCCGCCCTCCTTCTGTCGTTCTTTCCTGTCCGCCCCAGAGCGCCAGACCAGGAGTGAAACCGAATCAGCGGTTCAGTCAGCCCACACGACCGTACAGGCATTGTTCACACTTCTGGCCAACAGTGTGTAAACAAGCTTTTCTTCGCGAGGTGCTTTGCCTTCGAGTAGTGAAGAAGGCAAGTCACACGATAAAGCCTTGAAAATCATGTTAGTGACAGTTTTATTTCTCGGGTCTGTTGGTGGCCCTTTCCAATAAACCACCTGATTAAAACGGAGCACTAAGATCAAAGGGCTTCTTAAAGCCATATTTGCTCTGTACGAGGCCGAGAGGAAAGACTTGGGTGTCAATGTGCTTAAGTTTGATGTCACAAGGCGAGGCGAACTTGAACAGGGGCTTGCCAGCGCCCAGAATGATGGGGATGGTGGTGATGATGAGTTCGTCGATCAACTGTTCGGCGAGGAAGCTCTGGATGGTGAGCCCTCCATCAATGTAAAGATGCTTCTTGCCCTCTGCGCTAAGGCGTGCAACAAGCTCCTGCGGAGACTCGCCAGTCGAGAGAGACACTGTCGGCGGAGATTCTGGCGGTAGTTGGCGCAGGCTTCGACTCACCACTACCACCGGAGTTTGGCCATAGTGCCACTCCGGGAACGTCAGCACCTGCTCAAAGGTATTGCGGCCCATGACGAGGGTGTCCACAGTAGACATAAAGGACTGGAAGCCGCAGTCTTCACCCTTTGGTATGGCTGAATGAATCTCCAGGAGCCAGTCAATGCTGCCGTCCTCGCGTGAAATAAAGCCGTCCAGGCTGGTAGCAATGAAGACCGAGCATTTTGACTTTATTGACTAGAGGTTGGTTTAATGAGTTACTTTCTACTTACCACAAACTCATCTATTAAAACAGTGACATGTACATTCATGAGTCTTTTCGAGGACAACAAACCGGCTCTCGTGACAGCGTACTTCTCGCGCGCGGAGAACGGTCTGACTAGCGTACTTCGCGTTGCCCTCATGTTCTTGAGCAAAGATCCGCATATTTGCTCACGGCCAATCATGGGTGGGGATTCAATTCCTCGAAGTAGCGGGAATGTGGGGAATGTTGTCCACGAGCAGAAAACCGAAAGAAATTCATTTTTCGTTCAAATGGGCGACAAGGAGAGAGCTGCTCTTGTGTCCGAGGCCTTGCCCACCTTCGGTGTGGGTGCCGTGGTCGCTATGATGGGCATACGTGGCTTTACGGCTACCAAGTCTCTTCCCAGGTGAGAAAATCCATCGCGGTGGGCTTCGTAATTCAGCTTACCAGAAAAAGATGACAGTCTCTTGGCGGGACTGGGATTTGGCACGCTCTTCGGCGTAAGTGGCTATCTCATTCAGGACCCAGCAACCAGCATGTCCGGTCGCACTATCGCGCTTGGTACGGCAATACCCCCCCCCCAAAACCCTGCTTGTTTATCCAGCAAGACCTGCTCATGTACTCAGCCTCCTTCTATTTACAGCAACATCGGCGACGCTCACGGGCGTGATGGGCAGCCGCTTCGTGCGGACGCGAAAGCTGTATCCAGCAGGCGTGCTGGCCTTTGTTGGCCTCGGCTCGACTGCTTGGCACGGCTACTGTGCCGTGGGGCGTATGGAGCACAAGGTCGAGGATGCTCTCCACTCGGCAAAGGAGAAATCCCACCAGGAGATGGAGAAGATCCAGCGCAAGCTCAAGGGCAGGGACTGACTTTGCCAACTGTAGGCTACATGCACCACATCACCAACAACAAACCTTTTGGTTTACACCTCGTTTCTACTATATCGAGGATGCAATCCCCAAAGGGGTGTCCGTCATGAAGCACATCAACACGTCACCTCATTCCTTCACGGATAGGGCAGGACTGTGGAATTCAGTGTGATTCCGTAGAATGGCAGCGGTGACGCTTTCAACTTCTTCTTCCTCCTGTTCGCTCTGGTTCTTCCACTTGATCCCTTGGTCTGTACTACTCAAAAGTGACGTGCAGCCCGCGTGATAATACCCTTCGTTGGTGCGCCTAACAAGGCTTAGACAGAGGTAGTGTCTAGA
Source organism: Acanthamoeba culbertsoni (assembly GCA_000826265.1). Lineage (NCBI taxonomy): Eukaryota > Discosea > Longamoebia > Acanthamoebidae > Acanthamoeba > Acanthamoeba culbertsoni. Next base: position 26,002 of record CDFF01071527.1, read on the forward strand.
GTGTCTGGGGCGATTACGCAAGGAGAATGATGCTCAACGGAAGAGACCGCTTCTGTTTGTGGTGCGTGCTGACAGTGCCCTCTAGGACATGTCCTGACACTGAAGCATGTCCTGACGGTGCTCCCGAGTGACGAAAAGTAAGGAAGGGTCTCCGTCCAGAGAGTTGATGAGAGAGGTGTGGATTCTCTTCCGTGACCAGAGGGTCCACTCGCCCAAGATGCTCAGGAGAAGGGACGAGGATAAGAAACGATAACAATCTGGGTGCCCTGGTGAGGCGAGAGAGGAAGCTTGTACGTCGCGTCTGTGGG
>CDFF01071528.1:5171-18283 GCA_000826265.1 Acanthamoeba culbertsoni
AGAGAGCAGAGAGCAGAGAGGAGGACACGAAGCACGACCGCACGGGAAAAGATGGGTCTAGATTGGTGCGTACTTGAATACAGCGCGGACGGAGAGCGGGGTTCCCGAGGCAAAGCTGCTGCATGCGCAAGACGTGCCGCTCGGGGTCACGAGGCCCGAGCCGGACGCATTGCATGAGGGACGCCACCCGCTGCCGGCCCAGGCCTGGCAGATCGCGTTATAGCTGCCGTTGGTAAGCACCTGCATACATAATGCGGGCGAGCGCACGTCCCAGTGAGTGGACAACCTCGACCTTTCCTCATCCAACCAAGGGGGGGGAAGGCTAAATGGAATTGAATTGTACCTCGGGAGTGAGCTCGTGGGGGTTCTCGCTGATGAGGAACGGGTACGACACGACGAGCGGCTCCGTGAGCGAGTTCAGCGACAGCGCCACCCCATTGGAGATCAGGCGAAGGACGATTACAGGCGCGACGAGGGTCGCCGGATCTTCCTCCTGTTGCGCGATGGGCAGGGGGTTCACCAAGAAGACGCCCAATGCCACTTCGACCTCGGCGTTCGCCCCCAGCGCGGTGGTGAGGTCGGCGAGGGGCAGCGTCACCTGAACGCCTCCGACCGATACGGTGGCGGGCAGCTCGCCTATCGTGTCTGTAGGGTTGATTGGGGGGGGGAGAAGACCTGAGATCAGTCTCTCCATACATGGATTGGCTTTCATAACCGTGGCAGGGGAAGGCGATTGTACTGCGGAGGGCGGTGAGCTTGATCGAGGGCGTGTCGAGGGTCACGTCGGCTTCCTCCGCATAGAGCTTGCCGAGGATCGTGTCGAGGCTCAAGTCGATGAGCAAGTCGGCAAAGTCCTCAGCATCAGCAGCGTAGGGCTTGTAGTACGAAAGCAGGTTCGCAGTCGCGCTGGCGATGTACTGAAGGCAGATGGCGTGAGTGTACTGATGGCAGTAAACGGAAGAGGAGGAGAAGGGATAAGGGGAGAGGATTCAAAGTACTTCGCGATCGGATGACTTGATAAGTCCTTCTGAGATGTCCTGCATGAAGCGAAGTGCTTCGCTGCCAAGCAGGCCGCTCGTGATAGACCTGCGGTTGCGCCCAAGGGGCACAGAAGGGATCGAATAAACGGCTCGTTCTGCGAGGCGTTTCTTCTCGACACCCCGGCTGGGAGCGGACAACGGCGAGGGTGAAGGAGAGGGCGAGGGCGAAGGCGAGGGTCGTTCGCCGCCTGTGATCATGTACGCGAGATGCGCCTGCACCGACGCGGCATCCTCCGACCGCTCGAGCGCGATCCTATTCTTGATCACGTCGAGCACTTGCGCCCGCAGGCTGCGCTCGTCAGAGTTCTCGAACGGGTTTGCACGGAACTCGGGCACGTCCGTGGCGTAGTTCACGTCATGCATGATGGAATATAGGAGCGTGGGCACGATATCGACGCGGCCGCGCAGGATGGATTGGCCGGTCACGCCCTCGGGGGAGATCTCAAACGCCGCTTCCTCCGTCGGAACCTCGACGAACGCGCCGCCTAGGACGACGCCTGAGGCGACCTCAATCAGCTGGCCGCCTCCAGGGCCGGCGGGCGAGCCCGAGCGGTCGAATACGCGAGCATAAAGGGTGAGACTATGGTCCCCGTCGCCAGTAGAGGGCAGGTAGGTCAGGAAGCGGCCTGCAGCGACGTCGCGATGCGATCCCAGAGGGAAGAGGCCGCCCAGCGGGTCGCGCGAGTGTCGCACGTAGTGATGCACAAATATGGGCCCGCTGTTCAGGTTGCGCACGGTATCGAAGCCCTCGCACTGCAGGTCGAAAACGGTCGAATAGGCGCTGCCTTCGGCCTCGGGCTCCATGGAACAGGAACCGCCCCACGGGAAGGCCCCAATGGAGAACCTCACTTCTGCCCAGCCGTCCTTTGTTGGTGTGGAGACGGCCCAGGGAGTGCCAGACCACTGGGCCCAGCCGTCGGGCTGCAGAGCGTCGGCTGCGTATCGAGCGGTCAAGCGAAGAACATAGTCCGCGCCCGGGGTGAGGACGTCGGGGTTAAAAGTAAGCGTGTCTCGGTTGTTCACCCCTTCCCTGACGACACCTGGGGCGTTGATATTGACATCGCCATCCTCAACGGTCCATTCGAGCGGTCCCACGGAGCGGCCTAGCGGTGAGTCGATGGAAGCTTGGAAGTGAATGCGTTGGTTGGAAGGTAGGAGGTCGTAAGAGCGGACAGCGTGCGTGGCCACCAGCCTCACGGTGACGGTGGGCGTATCAGTCCATGCGACCCGCACGAGCTGATCAGCAGTGGAGCTGAACCCATCCTTGGATACGGTGAGGGTGAAACGCCAGTCCCCTGGCGGTAGCGTCGCCGCAGGAAGGACGATCCTGGCAGCTTTGAATGCCACTGTGTTCAAGTAGCGCGCGGCAGGGCAGGACTCTCCGTAGTAGAGGTCGGGACTGCCCTCCCACTGGCAGCTCCAGCTGTACTGCAGATCTCCAGGGGTACCGTTGGGGTCGAAAGAAGCGGAGCCATCGAGTTCAATAGGCGCAAAACGCGAGACATACCGAGTGTTTGAGTGAACTATGGCACGCAAAGGCTCCCTAGGGACTGTGACGGTGGTCGTTGCTTGGCCCACGTATTGGAGTAGGTCGGCGTTGGTAGCCGTTAGTGTGAAGCGGTATGTGTAGCCGCCCAGGAGTGATCCCGCGGGGATGTAGAGGGACGACGAGGTACGGGTTTTGAGATCCAGGGGGAATACGGGGCCGCTGGTGCGCACCCAGGCATAGGCATAGCGGGTGGTGCCGTTGCACACTGGCACTGTAGGGTCGGCCCTACACACGCAGGGAGGCTCTACCGTTGCGCGCAAGGAGAGAGCGGTGTCGCGGTGCACGACAGGCTATGGATGCAGAGTTGGCAGGTCAGGCAGGGGGGGAGGCGATGGAGGAGAAGGGGAACTTGTTGGCAGGGAGTGTGAGTGGACGAGGTGCTTGGTTGTACGTACGTTCCCACCAGATATGCGGACAACGACCTGATCTTCAGGGATAATCTCGACCAGGTAGTAGGCAGTAGCGGTTGCCCCGAGCCAGTTCTCCAGCGTCAACGAGAAGTTGTAGACGCGTGAAGTGTTAAACTCGAGCTCGGGGCCATCCAAGAACACTACGGGCCCGCGTTCTTCAGCAAGCGCGTTCACCACGCCCTGAACGATATCGGTGGAGTTGTCCTCTGGTGGGACGAGACCCCACACGTACCCACCAACAAAGTCTCTACCGCCTGAACCGTAAGAGGCCGTCGCATCGAGCGTGAGTACGTCGCACCAACCAAGGGCGGATGTCCCTTCTATAACCGGAACGGGAGATTCCGGGGATTCGGGCAGCGATACGGTAACAATGAGGGACTCTGGGCTGGTGAGCTTTACTGCAGGATTGTCCCAAGCGCCAATCGTGTCCGCTCGTAGAGTGAGCTGGGTGCCCCCAACTGCGGTGGCTGTTCGACTGAATCGAGCGACCAGTGTTCGCGAGTTCCGCCACAGACAACGGGACTGACTGCCTAGTGGAAGGGCGTCCACGAACACAGATGAGCAGTCGAATAGCCCACTGAGGCCCGCTCGATCGGTTTCGACGTCGAAAGTGATTTCCAGTGAACCGCCGGTGCTATCGACCGCAGCTACACCTCCAAGAGGCACAGGCGCAGTAACTGGTGAAGGAAATAGCATCAGCTGTGTTCAAACTGTATACTAAGAGAAGAAGATGGGGGTACCTGTTCGCGTAAAAAGTTGGTCCTCAGATTGAAGGTCATCTTGGGGTGAGGGTGTGAGAAAGGGAGTAACGACGAGAGGTTGGGCGAGGAAGAAGCAGAAACAGAAGAGTGTGAAGGAGATTGAGGCGATCCGTTTTGGTGTTGTCATACTCTTCTTCATGGTTCTACTGTTGTCCCCTCTGCTCCGCTGAAGATCCCCGACAGAGGGAGACAGAGGGAAAGTGTGACGGGAGGGGATTGCAGATAGGCGAGTCAAGAGAGTATAGTGTTGGAGCGTTGTCTCATGAATCAGTAGCCACTGACGTCTCCCTTAAGTTGGAGCCGCCGGCTTCACTTTCGCGCTCTCCTTTTCTCAAGGACGAAGAGACGCCAAAAAAAAAAGAACGGGCAGTATTTTCCCTTCCTAATCATTGGCTTGTTTTTAGTCCGCGATGGTAAAGCTGGTGTCGCAAAAAAATTCCAACAATGGTTACCTAAGAGAGCTTAAGTTCACAAAGCAAATCCTTAAATGGACAAACTAAACAGGCTGCACCCAAACGAGTTACCATCGAACCGAAGAACGCAGCATATATCATTCGAGAAAATGAGACATCCGTATAGAAAGTTAAAGAAAAGACCTATTCTCCGATCCAATAGCCCCTGGTAGTTAGTGCTTTTCCAGCAACTTTCGAGCACCTTTGGACGTAATTTTGTTACGCCATTACAAAAGAAAACGAGCAAAAAAAAAACATCAGAGAGACAATGAGCGAAACAAGTTGGGCAAAGCCCCTCTCTTATCTCGGTGTGGCGGCTCTTTCGGCCACCGCGGCAGTGGCTGGGTTCAAATTATTCGAGTCCGGGTGCTGTCCGGTAAGCCGCTCTCCTACAGCGAGCCCAACACCAGCCGCCCCTCGATTCGTGTCGGACGATTCTACAAACGCCGACGAAATTGAAGAATCTTTCAAGGCAGTGCAGAACCACATCTGCCAGTTCCTCGTGCAAGAGAGCGGGCAAGAGTACAAGGAAGACCGGTGGGACTATGACAAGGGATCTGGCGGTGGAATCTCGCGAGTGTGGGAGGCTCGGGAAGAGGATAATGTACTTCTCGAAAAGGCCGGTGTAAACTTTTCAGGGATTCACGGTGGCTCGCTGCCCGACAGCGCTGCCAGTCAGTTCAAGATCCCGCCCAACACGCCTTTCCGTGCCACCGGCGTGAGCTTAGTTATCCACCCTAAGACTCCTCATGTGCCCACCATTCACGCCAACATACGCTACTTCGAGTGCGGTCCTTGCTGGTGGTTCGGTGGTGGTGTCGATGTAACTCCCTACTACGTCGACCGCGCACTGGTGGTGCGTTTCCACAAGTCGCTACGCGAACTCTGCGAGAAGTGGGGCTACAACTACGAGGCCTTCAAGAAGCAATGCGATGTTTATTTCTACAACAAGCACAGGAACGAAGCTCGAGGCATAGGCGGCCTCTTTTTTGACCATCTCACTACGAGCGACACTCTGCCAAAGAGCAAGAAAGAGATTTGCGATTTCCTTGTAGCACTGGGCAACCTCTTCTCACAGCTCTACGCGCCCTTCATCCATGATGGAAGGGACAAGGAGGTCACCAGCGTGCAGCGCGACTTCCAGTTATACCGCCGCTCGCGCTATGTCGAGTTCAATCTCCTCTACGACCGCGGCACTAAGTTCGGCCTGCAGTCGGAAGGCCGCACTGAATCTATCCTCATGTCCATGCCGCCAGTGGCCTGTTGGAGGTATAACTGGAGGCCAGAGGAGGGCACGCCCGAGGCCGAGCTGTTTGACATCATCACACCCAAGGACTGGGCGTCAATGTAGAGAGACAAGAGCCAATTGAGGCTGGAAGGAAGCAAGTATTATTTCATTTATTTATTTATTTATTCTTGCGTACGATTTCATAAATCGTTGGAAAAAATTGACATATTCACAAGATATGTGCACGTGTATTTACTCAGCTGGGTGGCCGCACCGCAGGTCCTCGCAGGTCACGCTACTCGTTCCTCTTTTTCGCCCAGCTCACAAAATCGTCGAACAGCACGGGCCCTGGGATGAGTTTTAAGGGGATGCTTGCCATTAAACGACGTGGGGGAGAAACGTACAGGCAGCGTTCTCATCATAGTCAGAAAAATTGTCGTTGATCGAGTCGGAGAAGTCCAAAAATGTGGTCCATTGGTCCTTGTTAATAACTTTGTACGCCGTTTGCTGTTTGTGTTGCGGTGTGACACTCAGAGAGATCGAGAGAGAGGAAGAGTAGAAGCGCTTACCTGTTTAATAAACTCTGCAAAATTGGTAGCATGCGGTCTATCACCGAGGAGCAGCGATAACAGACCTGAAGCTGTTTCGACATCTGGCAATCCAGTAAATAAGCTAGAAGCGTCTAGCTAAAGCAATACAGGCTATGCACCCAAGGCCTTTTGTTCTGGATCCTTGGCGAAATTGAAGCTCCACTGATAAATATCGCACAGCGTAGCGGGGTTGGCCAACTCGGCCCGCAGTTCGCCCAGTTTGCCTTGCAGTTTTTCCACGGAGTCCACCCTGCCAGTACTGGCGTGTAAGGCGTTCGAAGAAGTTAGCACTCTGCACGGTGGGATATGCGCACTGTAATTCCTCAAACTGCATAAACTCCTGCTCAGTAAAGTAGCCCATCTGTGCTGCGTCGAGATGCCAGGCTACGACGAGCATAACAACCTAAACCGTTTCCTCTTCAGCCTTAAGGCTCGGTTTGGCAGAGAAGGCAAAACATACATCTTCTGGATCTACTCCCAAATCTTGACAAAATCGCTCCATCTCACTGGGACCGATGAAGTTGTCTTGTGGGTCTACAAATTGTTAGTAGCGTCTTGGCAACTGACAAGAGCGCACCTTTGTACGACTGATACCACTGCTGGAGTCGCTTCCTTGAGAATCGTGCAGTCTTATCGAAGGAGAACGTAATCAGCATCAGCAGAAAGACTACGTAATCTACCCATGCACCAAAGATCTCGACAAACCTTGGTGCGCCGCTTTTTGTTAGCAGCTCCATCTTGCTTTGCTTGCCTGCTAGCTTGTTGGTCCTTGCGGGCTGCCTGCTTCCTCTTGGGCATTTTGCTTTACGCTCCTTCTCGTTGGTTTCTCCCCCTACTTTAGTAGCGCTTGCTTTGGCTGTGAAATTTCGAGAGGGTGAGCATTGCCTGCGTTGCTTGGCGAACACACCAAAACAGAAACGCAACGCTACACTTTATTCGCAGTATTCATCGACGTATAACCATGAGCTCCGGCGAGTTGAGTGACGTGTTCTCCAAGAGGTTGCCAAGCTTGGCAAGTAGAAGAAGCCTAGCCTCCACAGACAGGTCGACGTGCCAGGGTTGCCGAGCCTATCAAGAAGTACGCCCGATCTCAGCTCCGCTTCGCCCACAGCTAACCGCCAGATAGACAATCAACAAGCTGGAGCGAGATCTCAAGAGTCGCGAAACTCAGTTCCTCCAGTGCAGGACCAAGCTTGCTGAACTTAAGAAAGAAAGCGAGCTTGGTGCGCCCACTACACCTCACCTCGCTACCTTCTGAACATGATCCAAACTCCAACCCAATAATGTAGGGAAGAGGAAGCACATCGAGATTAACAACGATATCATCCGAGCAAATGTGAGGCTTCAGAATGGATATCCTTTACACTCTTTCTTCATCCTATTTACTTAGTAGCGATTCTACTTAACTCCAACTCACCATGCAAGAAGCTCAAGCCAGAGCGAAGTCACTGACACTAGAGAGAGACGATCTGCTCCGTCAGGCCGCTAGACTTGAGAAGGAGATAGTCTCGCTGAAGGCACATGCTCGGCGGTTCTTTATTCGAAGCTAACGTTCTGTGCAGGCGGAAAACAAGGTGATTAAGGAGTGTAACGCTGATATACTCGCAAGGTTGGAAGGTGGCAAGCCTCTCGATCCCCTCGAACAAAAGAAGAGACTGAGGCTCAATACACATTCGTCTCCGTTGCTCATGGACCTACATGGGAGGTAAGCTTACCAGGAGTTTGAACGCGATAGGCCTGACACTGTATACGCCACAAGGAGCGCACTATTCAGCCCCGGCTTCTTGCTCAATGCGGACCTAATGGAGACTACCAAGCGCAATGATCTCAATTCATCTCGCATGTCGCTCACTCCTCAGGCGCAGCCGGTTCGTCGCGGCTCGCGAACTGCTACGAACCAGGGAACTTCTGAGCAGGCACTCGAAGCAGAGCAGCTTCTCGAAACCAAGCAGCAGCCAGCCTTTTCGCCTCCACGCCACGACGAATCAGAAAGCGAAGATGCGGATGACCCCGAAGAGATATTACTGCGCTGGCGACTCGGCTTCCGGGACTATTTCAACGACGAGGAAGAGCAACAGACACCTCCTACAAACAAGAGGAAGAGGCGCGGGACCGCGCCGCGCCGTAAGCGCGAAAGACGAGACATATCCTCGGATTCAGAGGACTCAAAGACTCCCGCTCGCCCTACGCGCTCAGCCAAGGCAAAGATAACGAGTCTACGGGAGCCTCTGCTAAACGCGAAGATACGCGCTGGATATCCGGGCACCTTCGACCTCGACAGAGCGGTTCCCTTGTGGCAAGAGAGGGAGACAGCACACAAGACCCCGGGTTCCAAGCCCTTCCGAAGGACCCCGACTAGAGAGGCCTCATTCACCGAGGAGGCTGCCAAGCCTGTCAAGACACCGTTTAAAACACCGAAGAGACACAGGGAAACGGAAGAGGCTGAGGAAGTTGGCCAGCAGAGCAAGGCTCTGGAGAAAAGAAATGCGGTGGATACCGAGGTGGTACAGGAAGACGGATTCCGCTATTTCATCAAGGAGACCCCTGCCCCGCCCAAAGGTTCGTGTTTGCACGCAGTACAAGACAAAGAGGCGCGTACACTGACACCTACGCAAAAATTCAGGAGGCAGGCGTCTTCTCTCGCGTCGTCCGGCCTTTTGGACCGGCGGACCTGAGTGAGTGAAGAGCACTGGAAGCGGACACTTCAACCTCAGACAGGAATGTATGCCAACTAGAAATGGCAAAGTGACGTTTGGTTTGTACATGGGAGGCTTCGTTAGAATACTATTTGGTACAACGTGCAATCAAGAAGGCAGTTGCTCAATCTGCTTCAGCAAGAAGGCCTTTTCATCCGCAAATTGTTCGTCCTCTGCAAGAGATAAGTGGGTAAGCACCTCGCGAAAGAGAAGACGAGGAATCCATTGTTAGATGGGTGTGGGGGATGGGCAACGCACCCTTCTCGTTGTGGAAATTGTTGAGGAAGGTGATGAGCTTCTCTTTGTTTTTCGTCAGGATGTCGAGGATGGGTTTGGCCTTATTCGGATTGGCGACAAACACCTTGAAGACGTGGAAGGCTTCAAACTGGATGTTTTTGCTCTTGTCCCTCAGGAGATTCATCATCAACTTGAGATTTTGCTGGTCGCTGATGTACTTGGTCATCACGTTGAAGTTCGCCCTGTCTAGCAACAGTTCTCCGAGAAGCTGCATTGGAAAGTAAACCGCGCGTGAATGGCCTACCCGAGGAGATACCTCCCCCAACCAGAAAAGACGGTGACACTCAAAGTACCTTAAGCGACTGTCTCCTGGTGACGTAGTTCTTCGAGTGCAACAGCTTAGTGTACTCTTCGAAGAGCACGTCGTAATTCTTCTCCAAGAACTCAGCGCACAAGGCCTTGTGTTTGGTGAGCAAATCCTGTAAAAGCGAAAGTTAGCTCCCGCATTAGAGATTCGATAACTCAAACTTGCCCCCCCCCGGGGGTTACCTTGAAGGTAGCGAAAGCATCAGAAGCGACATCAAAGCCAGCATTCTCGACAAATGTGAAGAATTTGAAGAAGTGGTCCGAGTGGAGAATAAGTCGCGCGAGACACTCATTGTCAATGCAAACTCGAAGAAGCTGTCCACAAATGACAGCCACATCCGAGTTTTCGTAACCAAGTACAAGATCGTCGAGCAGCTTGTTGTTCTTCTCTAAGAAATCCACCCCGGGTTTTCTGCCATCCACTTCTCGACGCATGAGGTTGCCGAATAGAATGACAAAATCCTTCTTGGCCTGGGAGTGTTAACTTTGAGATCAGCACGGAATTCGATTGTTTTAATTAGGCAGCAAAGTGCACGCACCTCGAATTCGATCGCCCCCATGTTGGCGAAAAGAAGGCTAAGCAAATCCCCCTGGAAAATTTCGGCTAGAAGCTCGTCGCCCGCTTCGGGAGACGGCTCATTCTTACCATCTCCATAGATGAGCGTTTTCATTCCCGTAATACTATTGGACACTTCCGCTATGGCCTTCTCTTGCTTCGATCCACCATTTGAATGTTTGATGTACGCTTGAACTCCCTGGCGGCAGTGTTTCACCAGCGCGGTTGGCTTCTCCTTCTTACTCCCCTTGAACATGGTGGCCACCTCTTGTCTTGCGTACAGCCAATAGCAGGACGATCGACCGAGTGTGATGGTTGTCAATTCGATAAATTAGCTTGTGATCTGTTGCTCTGGGCGCACTTCGTTGGCGTCGACGGAAAATTTTTTTCCAGTCTATTTTGCCGCATGTGTGCCGAGCGACCGGACTGGTGTGGGCTGGCTCGCACAACCACGCTTTCGCACTGTTGCGGCTATGATGGCCGACCTTTATTCAAGGACTGCTGCCCTCCGCGGCGCAGGTCCTCCTCCTGCCAGTATATCCGCAGCCTCTGCCTTCCCGAGTCCAACTCCACCTGCGGGTGAAAGAAATTGTCCCTGCCTTCGGTATCTGCAGTGTCTCTCATGTCCCCTCTACTGGCCAACCAGAGCGCGTGCCGCCATTTTGCCTTGCGCTTTCGGACGCCCTGTAGGTCTCTTGTTTCCGTCGCGTGTTCGCTTGGTGGATGCTCGTCTCCACTCCTGCTATTCATGCTCATGGTTTGGAGCTCAATTGCCGTGGCATCTTGTACGTTGCCTCGTAGCCGTGTCGATCGCGTGGACGGCATGCCGAAGGAACCCACCGCTGGATTCTGAGCACCATTTGTCGCGGCGGCGTTCATGAATGCTCGAGCCGCGGTAACCTTCTTGTCGTCGGCATTCCTCAGGTAGCCGAGCCACTTGAATCGGTACTCTTCTTCGATGATCTCCTCCAATAGAATTTGCCTGATGATTTGAGTAGTGCCCCGTCTCGTCTCGGCGGTCCATATCTTCTCACCACCATCACATAATCTGCCACGCATCGCACATCAGCCGTGTTGTGAAAGAGGCGGAGAGAATGTCTCCTCGTAGAGGAACGTAAAGATAGGCAATGAGTACTCGTTATTCATGCGCATGAACTTGTCACGAATCGGGTCTTGCGCCTTGTCCTTGTTGGTCTGCTTCTGGTAGGCCTCCAAAACAAACGCCACCATCAAACTGATCGTGATGTTCATAAATCAGCGTGTGTGTGTGATATGTCAATGAGGGCAATCGATTATGTTTTGGTTTGTAGTTTTTTTTTTCTTTCTTAGGTTGTGTGTTTTACTTCTGCACCAGAATGCTCGCTATGATCTGGAATGCAACGAAGAAGAAATAGGCCCCGGCATTGGATGCCAGGACGAATCCCTCGGCAACGACTGGGAGGTCCAAGAAGAGGTGGGGTTGACATCAACCACACACTAAATAATAATAATAATAATAATAATAATAATAATAATAATAATAATAATAATAATAATAATAATAATAATAATAATAATAATAATAATAATAATCCCGACGTACAGTTCCAATTATTGAGAAGGTTGAGCGAGAAGAGAACCAACAGCGACGAGCCGAAGTTATTAAAGTTGAGAGAGAAGTAATTGGACTGAGCGAAGACACTTCCCTGAGAAAATAGACTGTCAACACCAAACGTGTGTCATCAAAGGCGGATAGAAAGATAGATAGATAGATAGATAGACGTACAGCGAGCTTTGGGTTCCCTTCGTAGATGTCGCCTTCAAACAATTGCATGCCTAATTGGGCAAACGTATAATATACAGACTTTGAAGGACGTCAGGGAGCAGGGAAGGCGGGATCAACGTTATTGGACTCACCAGCTGGAGAAGCACGAACGGCTTCAACACAGGAATGATCGAAGCCATATTGAGTAGCTTATTCCGTAGGCTGTTGCAGCAACCGATAGGAAGGTCAGCATTGGGGATGTGGGACTGCTTTTCCAATCTTCGGACCTGTTGGAAAGGCTCACGATACGAAAGAGTCGTGTAATCTGTCCCAGGTATACGAGGCGGAGAGGACGCGCCCACACTTTTGTTGGGGAACACAACAGACCCCAACCCCCCGGTCTTAAGTCATCATTCGAAGGCTCTGTCTCCGGAAGAAGAGGAGAGGTGTACCGGGCAGGTCCTCATTGTTCACGATCATACGTACAACCAGCAACATGATTTGCACAAGATCGAACCTACGCACGATTTAGTGAACGTGAAAGGAGAAAGAGGCTATTGGTCGCACATGCTCCAATAGTTGGTGAAATAACGGCGCGGTCCTCGTGCATAGATGTGAAACACTGACTCCAGAACGAGTGCGGCAATTAGAAGATGCTCAACGACCTCCATTTCAGAAAGCATCTGTGGACCATTCGTGGTGAGTTGCTTCTTTTCTATCACTCACCCAGTAATTATCACCTTCGTATTGGTGCTTAGAGATATCTGAAAATGAATGACAAGCCATGAAACAGCTATCAAGACCAGAATATCCGTCGTCAGCCTTGTAACCCTGAACGACAGAGTAAGGCAAAGAGAGTTGAACATAGAGGCTGGGTACCTACCAATGAAGAGTGATCTTGCGGATGGAAAGGCTTAACGGCGAGTTGTAGATGGTCGGAAACAGCTTTTCAAATGTGCATGGCGATTTGTCCACTTTACGGATGTTGAGATGCAACAAGTCGAGAAGTCTCAGAAATTCCGAGTACACTGTGGAGCATCTCAGCATTTTAGAAAGGCTCATCTCCTATCAGTACTTACCTATATAGCCGTCGTCATCTTTATCTAACAATCTGAACATAAAGTTCGCCTATGCATATCGAATACTGTCAACATGGGGGAACACAGAGGCAATTGGGACAATAGCAACACGAAGCTCACCGTCTCTTCGTCTAGGTTAGGGCGAAGGTATTTCATCATCTCGCCCCAGGTGGAAGGCTTCATTACCCCATCAGTATGACACCCCAGCAGCTGCCATGCAGCTGAGAGGCTTTGGTGCTGTACGTAGAGCTCCAAAGCCACCTGGGCCTGTACATATGTGTCCGGCTCAGAAGATCTGCTGATACATAGACATGTAGGGAATGCCCCGCTACCTTAAACTCTTCCTTATAAATAGCATAAATAGAGGCTAACACGATGGCCATGAGGAACCAGGGGACCGATAA
>CDFF01071530.1:4170-17721 GCA_000826265.1 Acanthamoeba culbertsoni
GGAAGGGGAAAGAGAAATAAGGTCTGAGTTGGTTCATGAGAGAGGAGAAAAGCGAGAAAAGACCCCACCAGCAGCTAAATCGTCGCCAAAGTCGGCCTCATCGTCTGTATTATTAAGCAGCAAAAATCCTTCGAGTTAGCTCTAGCCAAGGATCACCCTTAGCTAAGGGGAGGAGAGGTATTCACCTTCGGCATCTTCCTCAGCGTCACCGCCGGCATCGTTGGGCAATTGCTCCCCTGCAGCAGCGCCCAGCGGTGCGTTCACGGGTGCGTCCGCCAATCCAGGTGGCGCTGCATCTCCCGCTTGTCGATCGTTGGCTGGTGCCGGATTGTGATGTCCAACTAGGCCATTCATTCAATAGGAGATTATCATCATCATCATCATCTCGGCAAGCTCCAAAATGTACCACCAAAGAAACCCTCAGCGGGAATGTTTTGCAGATACTCGAGCAGCCAAGTGAGGCAAAGGAAGAGAATGAATATAAACACGGAGAGAAACCCGCCCCATATACAATCACTGTACGAAAACCTGATGATGCCATACGCGTGGTGTGAGTCGAGGGGGAATTAGTGAGAAAATAAAAGAAGAAGAATTAAGAGGGGCACGAACGAGGGTTGGAAATCGTGATTGAAGTAGCATCGCCAGATCCAGCCCGTGCCCATCGGGATGCCCACGAGCCAAGCCAAGGCCACGAGCAACACTCTCAGCAACCGCGCGCTCGACCGCGCCGCCTGTGCGTAGGCATTGTAATTTGGTGAGATAAAGGGTGGTTTGCTTCATTGGTAATGGGCGGACGTGGTCGGATTTGAGCACACCTTTTCGAGGAGGCCAAACAGAAGCTCGTGACCTGCCAGGATGGTAGGCGCGTTGTCCGCATAGACTACACCGTGAATTCGTGTGTCAGTCAAGCTTCCTTTGAAGGGGGACAAGTTGCCTTCACTTACCGGGCTGGAAGCGGAATGGGTGTTTGCAGAGCTCGCAAGACGTCTTGTTGCTGTGCTTGAGCCACATGGTGAGGCAGTCCTGGTGGATGTAGCGGATGGATCCCTTGCACAGGCAGGGATAGAACAACGGCTGCTCGGGCGTAGACTCACACCTTCACAGTGTAGGAGGAAGGAGGCGAGAGAAAAGAGTGAATCGTTCAAGTAGAGTACCAATTGTAGCGTGCGAACACACGAGCAGATGCAGCTGCTGCGTACCTACACACACGGCACACCCGCTCCTCGTTATCTTCGGGCTCTGCTGCTGGTGGTTCCTGGGTAGGCACGGGCTCCAGTGGTGTGTTGTGTGGTGGTTCCGATGGCCGTGAGACGGAAGAGGAAGAAGAAGTAGTAGAGGAAGTGGACGCCACGGGCAGTGATGATGGACCTTGTGATTCTTGGTGCTGTTCCTGTGAAAAGTTACCAAAGAGGAGGGAAGTGGAGGGCAACGCGGCTGCAAGGAGCACACGAGAGGGTAAAATAGAAGCGTATGAGTCATGTTGTAACCTATCGACATGTACTTCACGAACCATTTCGCTCCATTATTTCTTCGAAGTCCACATAGTTGTCATCTTCAAGATCATCTTCATAGGCAACGTGGTCAAAAAAAGTGCTCTGGCGATGAGGATGGTCGAAAAAAGCTCCAGGGCTCCTCCTGCGGTACACAAGGTATCGGTGCCTGAGAGCATGTCGCTCTTGCTCTTCCATTGCAGATGGATCTGGGGTAGAGCCCAATTATTTCCCCTAGGAAAACTTATTTTCTCTAATTTCTCTGGACAAAAAGGTTGAGGAAAATGAAAATAATAAGTCTGTAAACCAGGTTTTCTCTTGTAATGAAAAGTCTTCCACCAACGCGTCGATTTCCTGCGTTGTTTCCCCAGCTGAGATAATGCCGACAGGGGTTTCCAAGAAGGTGGAGCGGGTATTTCTAAAACGCACTCACATTCGTCTGTACGCGTCAGAGATTCTGCACAAGATGGTATGTTTGCCCAGCCGTTGATTTACTCCGCGTTACCGCTCGCCCTCCGCCCTGGGCGAGAGAGATTGGCGGCGATTTTTTTTCTTTTTGGCCTCAACCTCTTCATTCTTCGCGCCTCTAAAGATGTATTGATTTGTTGTTATGCAGTCCAAGAGGCTTCTCCCCCTTTCCGACCGTGTGTTGATCCGCAAGGCCAAGCCCGTGGAGAGAATCGGTGGTATCGTTCTTCCGGAGAGCGCTCAGAAGAGGCTTAACCAGGGCACCGTTCTCGCTGTTGGTCCTGGTGCCAGGACGAAGGACGGCACTCTTGTTCCTCCCAGTGTCAAGGAAGGCGACACCGTCGTTCTGTCGGAGTATGGTGGTACTGAAGTTGATATCGCAGGAGAGGAGCTTCACCTCTACCGAGAGGACGACATTCTTGGAGTCCTTAAGAATTAAAGCATCCAAATTCGAGAAGAGCAAGAAATAAATGGATTGATGGGAGAATCGTCTGCCTTCCGTGAGCTGCGCACCGAAAACCCCAGCACTGCAAAACACGCCCTGCGCACACTGCCTCATTTCACTCGCCTGAAGTGCTGATTTCCGGGCGTCTTCGAGTAGCAGGCGCCCTATCAGTCCCGCACTCTCCCTCCTAATGCCATCATGAAGGTGCCAAAAAACTTGGACGCAACTTTGTTCAAAACACAACGCACTTGATAGCATTAAAGGGTTGGAATACAGGTAGAGCGTGGCGCTTATTCCTGAACCGAGAATATTGCGGATTTCATTCGCGAGCTCGTTTTTGGCGGGAGAATCGGACCGCCAAAAGGCCACAACGGCTAGGTAGCGGGTGAGTTGCTCAAAGTAGAGTTGCTAAGCCCCAACGAATAGAACACACAATCTGGCTATGGATGCTCATCAAGACTTAGGGCGTAAAGGATTGAAGGTAGCGAACGACGTCGCGGTGGATGTGAGTCGATCCTGTCATCCACTGTCCACAAACTCCACAATAATCATTAAGAGGAACAACTTGGGTGAACGTGACAAGGAGAACTCATTCCTATGGAAGAGTACAGAGTGCACGCCTGCCTCTCTGAAAAAGCGAGAAGGGAATAGAAAGATCGAAGAAGAATTGTCGGGGTTTGAGATCAAGACGATTCTGCGAACGCCTTCGAGGTCTAAGTCCACCATCGCTGGATTCGCACCCAAGCCGAAAGGCCTCGCTGCCACCGATGTTAATGTGTATGACGACGTGGCACTGGACAAGAAGATCAAGGAGGAGATAAAGGGGATGGAGGCCTGTTTCTTCGGCTTAGATGAAGCTCCAGTATCATGCCAGGGTACTCGTGCCGTCCTTCTTTACCTTCTTCCATTAGACCTTACCGGTTATCATAGGCGATAAGCCCAGAGACGCAACCAAGAGGGATCGATTGCGGAGAAGTACGAAGGGTGACTCTGCGTCGTCATCCTCAGCAAAGAGCAAGAACCGTAGCAAAAAGGATCGATCGCACGATCGTACCGACTTTGCACACACAATCGACTTCTCGTCTTTGCAGCACCATAGGTCGTTTGCCACCGCGAGCACGACTTCTGCATCTTCCACTCCACCGCTGAGCGACACGCCAAGCTCTATGCCCGACAGTGAGACGCCTCTCCCGGCCAAGCCAACGAGGAAGGGCCTACGCAAGGGTTCCCTTTCTCGGTCTCTCAAGATCTTCCAAGATCGTATGTGTGCCCATTTCATACGTGTAGTGTCGTCCACCACTTAACTTCGACTTGCACGCCTCCGCAGTGTTTGCCGGACAGGAGAGGGACAAGGAAACGATACCTTCAGCCCCGCCGCCTACTCCTTCTTCTGCGGCCTCGTCGCCGGTTGCCAACGCCTCTCTCTACGCTTCGAGCCCGTCTGCAACGAGGCCACGCAGGAGCTCGCCCACCAAGCATGCCAGAAGGCGGTCCATCAGGAAGAGCCTCATTCTCAAGGAGTCTTCTCCTTCGTCATCGCCCCGAACTCTCTCTACATCCCCTTCTTCATCGCCCACGGCTGCTCCAGTAGGCTCATCTCCGATCTCGGGATCCCCCACATTCAGTTCTCAGCCTTCTCTGCCGGTGTCCGGGTCGCCCACGTTCATGACCTCCTCTTCGTCATCACTCAAGCTCGCCACCCGTGGCCGCGACAAGATCAAGGGAGAGTTTGACGGCGAGAGCTCGACATCATCGACCGTCTCGAGTTCGGGCAAGTCCAGCCCCCGATCCGAACCGGCCAAGAGCGAAGACGAAGCGGGCGACAACAGGGAGAAGAGCGGCTCTGGTGGCAAGCGAAGGGGATTCGCCCTCTCGCTCTCCTCGATTTCCACCATCAACTTCGCCAATCCGCTATCGGCCCGTTCCGCGAATGGGGCGCCCCTCTCTGCTCGGTCTTCATCGTCAGGCGCATCCACTTCCATAGCTTCATCATCTTCTACAGGATCGTCTTCATCGCCTCGTGGCGCAGCAGCTCTGCCCAGTCACGAAGAATATGATGGTGCTTATTTAAATCTCCCTTCCCTCTCCCTCTTCTGATTGCTATCGAAAAGAGCTGAATGCGAATGTGCAGCCGAAGGAGGGTTGCTCTGGAGGGTCTATGAACCTACCGAAGAAGGCGTCAAACGTGAAGTCATCGCTGGCCACATGCCCGCGATAGTCGGTCACATCATTGAAGGTAAAGAGGCGCCGTTAACAACAACAATAACAAAAAAAACAAAAAAAAAACCTGTACCCATCGGGTGTCTCTCGCTCACAGTGGCTGACTCTGCATTCCTGCTATCTTGCGCAGTGGCCTGTATCAACGACGACGGCACGTTGAAGGATGAGGACAGGCTTCATCGCTTCCTCCTGAGTTACACCCAATGGCTGTCGCCTGACCAGATGTTCAGTCTTCTGTTGGGTACCGCAGCAGTTTCTGCCCTCATCCCCGTTGTGCACTCACAACGACTCCTGGCGATTCTAACGCTACCGCTTTCTTGTGTGTGTTCCCATCGTCGTCGTCATCATCATCATCATCATCATCATCATCATCATCATCATCAGCCCGCTATGGCTTCTCGGAAGACTGTCTCAATCCGAAGACCAGGCGATACGTCTCTTCGCTGGCCTCTGCCCCGTCTTATTCCCTGGCCTCGTGCCTAGATGAGGACAGCGAGGAAAACCAAATCCTCAGACGCAAGATCAAGACTTTCTTGCAGGGTGTGTTCTCTCTTTACAACCGGTGGGCAGTTATATCATAACACGCTCCTCATTGGTCGAATATATATTGGAAACACACACAGAATGGATTAAGGTCAAATATTCGACGGATTTCTCGACGCCGCTATCGAAGAAGGTGATCATCCTTCTGAATCGAGCTATCCGCGAGGAGAAGGAAGAAGAAAGGGAAAAGGCAATGGAGCGATCCCTCGATTCCTACCTGGCGGATGAGAAGGGCGACGCATCCGGTGACGATGACGACTTCGAGATCGACGGCGACGACTGGTCCATGCGCCTCAAGCGCGAGGAGGAACCCAGCGCGACTCCGCCGAGGCGGGAGAAGCGGGTCACCCTGAACAGGTTGGACCTGTTCAAGGACGACATGCCCTCTCCCTACTCCCCCACGTCCTTTTCCAAGGTACGCATGCATAACACGCACACACTATAATGGGGGCTGCATAGCCGGGCATATGTAATGACTTAGCCGATGCTGCCCATACGAACAGAAACTGGGGATGCGAGCCGGACGTAATAAGCTCGATGCCAAGCAGTTCACCAAGGTCTCTATCCTGGCCCTTAAGGTACGAACGCCGAGGACGCCTTCTTGGTTGAATTCCAACGAGTGAGTCCTGATCATGTATGTGTGTGTGTGTGTGCGATGTGTGGGTATTGTACCCGCTTATAGTCGACCAAGGTGGCACGGCAGCTCTCACGAATCGACTTTGGGCTGTTCCAGAAGATCACTCCTGTGGAATTTGATGGTACACACGACCACTTTCCTGTGGTGAATCGACGTGAGGATGACCTGATCTAACGATCGCGTTCGTTGAAGGACTGGCCTTCGGGAAGGAGAACAAGGGTATCACCAGCCCCAACGTCAAGGCGATGGCCGATCGATTCAACCAGGTATCGTATTGGGTGGCCACCGAAATCTTGAAGAGCCCTTCTCCTCGTTCGCGTCAAAAGACGCTGCAGAAGTTCATCGCCATTGCCAGCGTACGCTTTTCTTCTTTTTTTATTTTCCTTTTCTTGTTATAGCTTTGCCCCGTTTCTCTTCCCTGCGATCGTAGCTCATCGCCTTGCTCACCGCATGCCGGATCACCAGAAACTGAGAAAGAACGGCAACTTCGCCTCTTTCTTTGCTGTTGGCGCGGGACTCAATATCCATTCGGTCTCACGTCTCAAGTCTATGTGGGACGACCTTCCGCAGAAGTACGTGCAAGCCTTCGATGACATGATGGTACGCTCTCTATCGTTGCTTCGCCCCATTTTATTGGCGAGCCAATTAAGCCTAACCCAATGGTTCAATGGCCAATACTGCCCAGGTGCTTCTCAACAATACGAGGAACTACCAAGGCTATCGCACGGTCTTTGCTCGGCGCCTGAAGACTGTGCTGGAACAGAAGGCTGTTGCGGATCAGACCGACGCCTTTCTTCAAGAGGAGTCACAGGTGCGCCGATCTCCCGTCTCCATCATCCCTGACTGTCTCACGTAGAATTGACGAGGCCTCCAACAGGACACATATCCGCTCATTCCCTATCTGGGCGTATTCACACGAGACTTTACCTTCCTCGATGAGGGCAACGCCAACACCGTTCCCATTCCTTCTCAGTCCTCCTCTTCCACGAGCAGCAATGAAGAAGCGGACGATAGCAAGCGGCAAGAAGGCGAGTTCTCGCAGCAACTGATCAATTATGAGAAGATGGAGTTGTGGGGTGGTTTGCTGCTTGTACTGAAGCAGCTGCAGGCGCAGAGCTGCACGATCGAGTGTGACCTCGTCATCGACAACTATCTGGCTAACTTCTCTCCGCTCACTGACAACAATCTCTACCACACCTCTTCCTCCATCCTCCAGCTGGAGAGATGATCAATCATACCAACTGCCAAGTGAGCCTATTAAATAATTTAATTGTAAAAAAGGGCATCAGAATGTATGAATTTTTCTGTTGGCAACAAGTTTTCTTGACTTTTTCCTCTGAACTCGAGAAGGCAGAACTAAAATAGTGTCCCACAATTTTCGAACCAGAGAAAGCCTTCAAAAAGGGAACACTGCTGACTTGCAATTTTGCAGCTCAACCTGCAGGGGGGTTGAGCTGGATCGTGCCTACTCTGCTCCTCGTAAGCAGGCATCTTTCCCACACTGGGGAGGGAGGCTTGTGTGTTAGAGTGGGCGCACTGCACGCTCTGGCGCTGTTCCTCTCCCGAGGTTCACGACATCGAGCGGCCTTTTACCGGAGCTCCCCGAAAGGGTTGAGCCTGGCCCTGGGCAAGGCCTTGCTGAAGACCTCGAAGAAAGAGGCGTCAGTAAGATCTGGCCTCACCTCCACTCCACCACCTAAACCACCACTCACTACAAAACACAAGGGGGGGGGACAAGTATTTTCTCAGTAAGCCAAAAACTCTTTCCCTGCAGGCTCAATTCGCGTAATTGTGGGCCACATTTGCCAAACCACGAAAATTTCTTGCCATCAGTGATCGGTGATTGCCTTTTCTTTTTCGCTGCCGGAGAAAAACAGTTTTTTCTCTGCTATTGCACGCGCCTTAGTGAGGCAGTACAAATAACTGGCCCACGTTGCGACACAGGTCGGTGTTAGTGGTGGGCGGAACGTTCTCTTCCCACAGTTGAAGTTTCCCTCCTCGGTGTGCCTGGCAGTCGCTGCACCATGGCCTTTGGGCGACAGGAGGAAGAAGACGAGCTGCTGCCCACCAAGGCCGCCCCTTGGACAGTCGGCAGTGTCCTGCAACTGCTAGCATCGCACAAAACACAGACCAGTGCGTAGTTTCACCTCTGTTCCCACTTCAGTAGGCACCGGCTCAGTACGTGCATCCTTTTGTAGCGTTGTGCTATTACGGCTGCTTCTTGGCCTTGGGTCTGGCCATCGCAGCATTGGGTCCGTCTCTTCTCGCGCTGGCAAACAACACGGAGAGCACGGTACACACATGCACTCCTTTATGCACGTCCATCACACATCCTTCGTCTCATTGAGCCGTGCCATTTCCTTGCTGCAAGGTTGCAGGTATGGGTTATGTGTTCTCCGCTCGATCGGTGGGCTACCTATTCGGCTCCATGGTCGGCGGTCCTCTCTTTGACTCTTTCGACGGAAATAAATTGCTAGCTATTGCTCTCTTCTTTACTGCCATAGGTATGTATATCTTACATTCACTCATGTACATTCATGTTACTATGGCTCTCAGAATTGACTCTACCTTGTCATGCTGCAAGGCAACGCTCTGATTCCGGTGGTAACCAACATTTGGTTTCTTGCCGCCCTTCTAACGCTCATCGGCCTGGCGTAAGGCGATGCGATCCTGTATCACGACCCAGTCCCATCTTCTTTAACGAGATTCTCCCTATTTAACAGGATGGGCCTTCTCGACACGGGCGGCAACGTAAGCATAATCTGGCTTCATGGCGACAACGTGGGTCCCTATCTACAAGGTGACCGCCCCGTACCACATATGACCCTGCTTGCTTGGTGTGATGGCTTGGCTTGGCCCTTTCGTCGGTTGCTCATTCTGTGTGTCCGGCGCAGCGATGCACTTCAGCTTCGGCATCGGCGCCTTCGTGGCCCCCATTATTATCGGCTGGTTCATCGACGTGCATGACGGCGATCCTGCCTGGTACTCATTTTGATGTCCCGAGAATGGGAGGAGGCGGAATGGCCGAAGCACTGACTGACCAATCGCTGGCCAGGGCTTTTTGGGGTATAAGCCTGAGCATGATGGTGCTGCCTATCTGGTTGTTCCTATTGGGCAGCGCGCCCCAACGGGAAGGTGAGGAAGTGAGCAGCGGAGCAGCGCTGCCGCGGGAGAAGGTACCATCATCCGTAATTTCATCGAGAACTTCTCTTCCATAGCCCACAACACGCACATGCATACAGTTAGTCGTCGTTGGGGCTGGCCTCTTCCTTTTGGTCTACGTGGGAGCCGAGGTGAGTGCTGGCGGGTACATGTACTCGTACGCGGTGCTGAAGGATCTGGCGACGGAGACGTCCGCTGCCTTCCTCACTTCAGTATTTTGGGGCGCTTTGACGCTCGGTTCGTTCAGCCTTCGTGTCTGCTTTTGCGCCTTCTTTTGCTCCATTCTCTCGCTGGAGGTTTGACGCATGTTGCGTTCTCCAAGGGCGCCTTATTGCCATTCCGATGTCGCTGTATATGTCCGCGGCCCAAATACTGGGGCTTCTCATGAGCGGCTGTATAGCCAGCAACCTACTTATGGTGGTATTCAGTCACTCATCGACTGTTCTGTGGATAGGTATGTGCAGCTGGGTCATGCATAGTAATGGACCTTGTCTTAACTTATAATTCTTGTGCGATTGGGCGTAGGAACGTTTTTGT
This sequence comes from Acanthamoeba culbertsoni, assembly GCA_000826265.1. Lineage (NCBI taxonomy): Eukaryota > Discosea > Longamoebia > Acanthamoebidae > Acanthamoeba > Acanthamoeba culbertsoni. The sequence continues at coordinate 13,673 of CDFF01071530.1, forward strand.
ATGGCCTTTCTATGTCATCGGCATTCCCAACGGCCATCCACTTGGCCGAAGCCTATGTCTCTCTTACAGGTGCCTTGCGTTTAAACGAAGAAGTATTTGACATACAAGGGTACTTAACATACGCTATACTTGTAGGGCAAATCACGAGCGTTATGGTCGTGGGAGCGTCCATAGGGGAGATGCTGATCCCACTCGCCGTGGCCAACGTGTCGTTCAAGTGGTATGATCCGGTGACCTTCCTCTACATCCTACTTGCGTGTTCGATAGCCGGTCTAGGCATTTACTTAAGCATTTATCTCGTTGGTCGACCCCTTGCCGAGGCCAAGAACGCAAAGGAAGCGCGAAACTCTACCATTGTAGATGAGGACGAGGAGGAAATGGATACGACAAGTAACAGCTTCGCCTACGGCACTTTTGCAAAAGAATCCTAGAATTCTTATACTGCCGGATTGGATTCAAGAAGAGATTTAGTAGGAATACGAGAGTTCTATCCAATATGTTTCCGAATAATTTGGTGAATGATTGATAATTTGACGTGCAGTTGAGTTGGAGCAGGAAAGCAAGAGAGTTGGTTACATTGTCGTGGGGTGAAGGATTGGCAGAAGGAGGAGTTTCGATCCTTCTTTGGTATCCTTAAGGTGCCTATGTAGTCACCTGGTCAACTTCTCTTGCGTAACGTGGTGTGGTGCCATAGGGTGATTCGAGTGGGTCGTTTTTGTGTTGCCTTCATTTAAGAGTCCATCCTTCGACGGAAGGGCCGGGACATAAAAATCGAGTGGTAAACTGAAAGAAATACTACATGGAGCGAAGGAAGCAAGTGCAGCAAAATAGAGACGAAATCTGGGACGAGCTGAGTGGGTCCTCGGACGACGAAGACTATGCAGACTTTCCTCCAGAGAAGAGGAGCTCATCTTTCTTGGGTAGCCTGGCGAGTCTTCGATTGGGTAAATCCGAAGAGACAATAGCTGTGCCCATGAAGAAGCAGTCGTCTGCTTTTGACAAGTCACCCCGCGTTAGCAACGAGGGAGACAATCTTGAGGGCAGCTTTACCAAGCTGCTAGCCTTCAGCGAGTCTGTCATGAGAATCTCTCAGTTAGTACGATACGTCTTTGGTGTTTTGCAGGTTGCTTTAGCCTAATCATTCGCAGTTAAAAGAGAAGGGAAGCAATGAAGATCTTCAGACGGAGAGGATTGTTGCCCGCCACCTCTGTCGCGATATTGAAGTAGAGCTGAAGCGGCACCCTCAACTTAGCCATGGGCGCAGAGAATCAAACGAAGAGGACTCGCCCAGGGAAGGGCAGTCGCGGAAGCAGAGCAACAACAACAACAAAACGATCGAACGACAGAAGGAAGCCACCTACGAGCGGCTCAGCCGTGAGTTCGAGCGAACCAGGCGCCGCTTCGAGAACATCGACGAGGACCTACGCAAACGCGAGCGTGCCCGCAGGCCTGGAGCCGACAGGCGCTCTTACACGCAGCCCAGGCCTACGGTTTCGATCTTCAGCGGACTCAAGGGTATGGTTTCTCCAGTATTCCGTCGATCATCATGGGCTAAAAACAAAGGTTTATTCAACACGCAGTGATAAACGATTACGATGATACACCAGTGAAGAAACCGGAGACTCCAACGGCCAAGCGGACGGCCAGCACTGGCGTGAAACCTTCACCGGCAAGATGGGCCGGGCCCGAAGGAAATGATATCGAGCGCGAAAGAGAAGACGAAAACAAAGCGCCGACGCAGGTCCAAAAGCTTCAGCAGAGGGACGCGTCCGCGGAGGTAGTCGAGGACGTGAACATGTCGCTGGCGTCGCTCGAGGGCGAGCTAACTGATCTGCTCGACCTCTTTAAGGACTTCAACGAGCTGGTCCGCGCCCAGCAGCCCATGATCGACCAAGGTAATCTGCTCTCTCTTTTTCTCCCCTCTCCTCCACAACTCATTTAATGTTCATCCCATCTATTCCAAAGTCGAAGAGAAGGTGATCGCGTCAGAGGACAACACAAGGTCGGCTGTGACCGAACTTGCCACGGGCGCAAGCTACGGCACTCTGGGGCTGACCGTCGCAGGCGCCGCCCTGGGTGCTGCGATCCTGGGTCCGTTGGGTGCCATCGCAGGTAATCAATCATCGTCCATCGCCTTTGTGGTGATGCATTGCAACGTAACGTTGATGTTCATAAATATTTACCTGCATATACGCATAAATAGGCGCCAAGGGATTGGCGGCGGTGGGCGCATGTGTCATGGGCGGCATGGGCGTGGGCGCATACGTGGGCCGACAGATATCGGCCAAGCAGAAGCAGGACGCAAGGCTCATCCTCGAGGCATACCGTGAGCGTCACTCAAAGGCTGAGCGCACCAAGAGGAGGCAGCAACGCGGCAGAAGGAATCACCATGGAGATGACGATGAAGACGAGGAGGACGACGATGAAGAAGACTATTAGCTAGGAAACCATGTTTGTATAGAATTCAAGTTATTTGGCTACAACACATTTCAGCCGATTTTTCGTTTATCCTTTCGTCGTTTATACGCCTTAACACGCAAAACGTTGCACACTTTTAGATTTTCGATTGAGAGATGAGCGAGACCAACAATCCTGAGCCCGAAATGGAGCCTCCACATCATGACGCTCGCGAAAGCAACATGAGTGGAGGTGAGGGAGACGGTACGACGGTGACGGAACCTCCCGGGCCAGAAAGTCGTACGGTGATGAGGGAAGAGGAGGACGAGGATGAAGATTACGTGCGGGAACAGCACGAGCTTGATTGCCCGCTTTGCCGCGCTCTGCTCTACGAACCAGTCACTACCGCTTGCGGGCACAACTTCTGTCGCACTTGTATTGTTCGGTACCTCATCCTTAGTACTGTACTTCACCAACTTCACAAATTAACTGCATTCGATTTATTTGATTTTATATATTATTTTATTTGTTGGAGTAAGCCTGAAAGCACGCGAAAACATCTGAGCTTTATTTAAAGAATTAATTTGATGAGAATGTTGCTATTAGGGCGTTGGACTACAACAACAGGTGTCCAGTGTGCCGCTCTGTAGTCTATCTCGCGCCCAATCACGCCGTAAACTCAGTACTCAAAAACCTCGCCGCAAACACATTCCCCAAAGGCACGGCCGTCTATGTTACCAATATATGATTTATTTATGAATCGATTATCTAGATTATATATTCGTTATTTCCTTCATGGATGTCGTTATTACTTACCGTCTTCTTTATTATTATTATTATTATTATTATTATTATTATTATTATTATTATTATTTTTCGTAGAATATCGGCGGCGAATCGCACAGGCTCAGAAGGAAGCACAGGAGTTGTGCAATAATCTTCCGCTGTTTGTGTTAAATATAGTAAGTTTTTTTTTGCTCCTTCCCAATACTTATTTTCTCACATATTTATTGGTAAGGTTCTCTTTCCTGGAATGGCGCTCGACCTGCACGTCTTCGAACCGCGATACCGGAATCTTATCTCTCATTCGCTGGCTTCTTCTCGTTGGTACAGTATGATCGCAGAATATATATATATATATTGTTTATTTGTATATATATTTATTACAGTATTTTTTTGGAATTAACTCATTTCTTGTGATACAACCATGAATTCCGTATAGCTTTGGGATCATCAACGGTTCTGCAAAGGTACGGAAAACATTTTAACATGGCCATTTTACGCCCACGCATATCGTTTTTTCTTATGAAATGTGTGTGTTTTTATACATACCATACATACCATCCATACATACATCTACGGTTAGGTGGGTTGTATAGTGGAAGTGAATAATTATCTTCGCATTCCGGATGGTCGGAGTTTGCTACTTGTGAAAGGGACGCAACGTTTCCGAGTCGTCAAGCGATGGGAAAGCCGGGAATATGGATACGAAATCGCAGAGGTTTTGTTTTCGCCAAACTAAAGAAGCAAAACGAAAACTAAAATTCAGAGGTGAAAAATAATAATCAGGTCTCGATGCTTGAAGATGAAAGCTCGTTGACGGCTGAAGCGGACGAGCAAGTAGGTTTTGTTAATAATAATAATAATAATAA
>CDFF01071532.1:5487-27342 GCA_000826265.1 Acanthamoeba culbertsoni
AAGCTCATTTTTGAGAACTGCGAAGTGCCGGAGGAGAACGTGCTGGGCGAAGTGGGCAAGGGCGTCTACGTGCTCATGTCAGGCCTCGACTACGAGCGCCTCGTCCTCGCCGCGGGACCCCTCGGGTAACCTTCCCCAGAGAAGAGATAAGAGAAACATGGCGAAGTGGCTGAATTCGTGGGTGTGAAATTTTTTTTTAAAAAAAAACGAAGACTGATGCAGGCGGCCCTCGATGTGGTGCTGCCGTACGTGCACGAGCGCCACCAGTTCGGCCGGCCGATCGGTACGTTCCAGCTGATGCAGGGGAAGCTGGCCGACATGTACACGACCACGAGCGCCTGCCGATCCTACGTGTACTCCATCGCCAAGGCCTGCGACAGGGGACAGGCTGACGCCAAGGAGTGCGCGGGCGTGATCCTGTATGCTGCGGAGAAGGCCACGCAGGTGGCGCTCGACGCCATCCAGGCCCTCGGTGAGTCGGCATTTTCAAGTGTGTGGCGGGTAATAGATGCGTGCATGCCTTACATGTTGTTGTTGTTGTTGTTGTTGTTGTTGTTGTTGTTGTTGTTGTTGTTGTTGTTGTTGTTGTTGTTGTTGTTGTTGTTGTTGTTGTTGTTGTAAGGTGGCAACGGATATATCAACGATTACCCGACTGGCCGATTGCTGCGAGACGCCAAGCTGTACGAGATCGGGGCAGGAACCAGCGAGATCAGGCGCATGCTCATTGGCAGAGACTTGAACAAGCTCTACGGATTCACGAGGCAGTGATGCACCAGCTCTCGATACTGCCCCGTAAGAATTTTTATGAGCACAGTAAAGTGTGTCCGTCGGTTATCTTGGATGAATGAGGGCACTACCGTTCTCTCTCTCTCTCTCTCTCTCTGCTCTCTGCTCTCTCTCTCCATATATGGCTTATTGTCTGAGAGGAGGGAAAAGATGTAATTGTCTCCCAAATTATGGTGGTAGGGGGCACCCCACTGGCCCACCGACACAGAATGAGGCTGGCTACTCAGATGTTCTCTGTGTTTGTTTGGAGAGCCACGTCGTGTTCAAGGAACAATATGAGGAAAAGAGATGTATGGGAGTTACTTGGCTCATTTCTCTCATGACTATTGGTATCCTTGTGCGACAGGTACCTGGTCAATGTTAACTGTCAACAAAAATGTCTACAAAAAGGAGAAAGCGGAGAATGTGCTATTTTTGACTTTTATCACAGATGGGCAACGAAAATTCATAAAAGGCAAACTGGTGTTGTTTTCACAAAGTCTCGCTGCAAAACCCCAAGGGAAGGCAGAAAGCACCTGGGACAAATTGAGTCATGAACAAACTCCTCCTCCTGCTCTTCCTTTTGGCTAGCGCTTCCGTCTCGCTGATTGCCATGCTCGCTTCACTTAGCGGTTGCGGAACTGAAACTCAACTCCCAACTGAAACCCTACCCCTAGTGCATTCTTTTCATTCTACGCAGCTTCTTCCTCAGGTTCCTCAGTCATCCCACACTCCGTCTGCTGAACTTGAGAGATTTCTCCCAACACTCGCTTCAAGCGAAGATGATTGGATTTATGTTGCCAACAACAACAGTGGAAAGTTTGTTCTTGAACGAGTCAGCACGAAGCACATCGCTCTATCGATGGCGGCGGAGCCAGTCAGGTCGAATGCCACAAAGCACTTAGTAGTTGTTTTTCCTCTGTTCGCAAAATTCCGAGAGCGGTGGGAGGAGGCTACCTTCACCATCAGATATTATCACCGGTACACCCTCTTCATTGTTCACAATTTCCCGCAGTCCTTACTTGTGCTCCCCTACTCGGCAGCTATTTGAACCTCTTCAGCATCCCTCACACTCTTGTTGTTGTGGAGCAAGTGTTGGATGACCGACTCTTTAACAGAGCTACCTTATTCAATATCGGCTATGACTCTTTCAAACACATTGCCGATTACTGGGTGTTTGCTGATATCGATAACATACCCATGTTTTATCGGTCCCGGTGCGTGCCTTAATCCCCCTCTGGGCTGTTCATAGAAAAATGGGTGAAGTACACTAACCAATCATAAAGAGAGGGCTCACTCTCTGCTGTTCCGTTTGAGTACCCACAGAATACGGATATTCCCTATCATATGGTTAGCTGCCCAGAGCAGTTCCAATGGAAATTGTACGCTCTCTTCCTGGTACTCTGAAACTTGGCGAAATGCATTAAGAAATTACGACCCCCAATTACGGACTTCAGACCTTATTACGAGTTTGTTGGCATTACACTTCTGTTTAAAAATGAAAGCTATAAGGAAATCAATGGTTTCAGTAACAACTTTTGGGGCTGGGGGTAAGTGTGTCAGTGCGAGGTGCGTTGAAAAAGTGATAAGATAATATTGTTGATTTATCAGGGCAGAGGACGACGAGCTAGGAAGACGCATTCTCGCTAGATGTACGTATTACGGTTATCAAATGGTGCATTACTAAGGATACCTGTCGCTGTAAAGGGGGCTCTATCAATCGCCATCCACCATGGCAAGGAATGTTCCACGATATACCTCACCCCCGAACTGCTTCATGCGTTAAAGCCAACTTTGTCACGGTACCGACTTCAATACAAAGCCAAACTCTAACTAACCCAGAACAGAACAAATACTATTTCAAATACCAATTTGATTATCTTCGGGAAAGAATGTGGGCTGATGGCCTCAATAAACTGAAATACAATGTACTACGGCAATCATATATTCCCCTGTTGGGAGGATTCCATTGGGTAACTGAAATATATATATATATATAATATCTTACCTAGCGCAACTTACCGTATGTACTCTAGATGGAAGTAGATCCAAGGTCTGATCTGCTACTGAACCAAACTGATCGGCTGACTGAAGAACAGAAACGGAAATGCGTGCCGAGTCCTCTTATTTCGTGACATTTTTCTGAGAGACAAATCCACCCCACCATTATTTATCTGTTGTCACATTTTGAGCCGTTTGAGTTGGCTCGCTGTTTGGGACTGGACACTCTTGCGTTGATGGGCTTCTGCCGAACCACGGCGGACGGGTAATCAGGTTCCACGTTCGCTGATACTCATGATCGCTCCTTGCTCGGCCCACTTTTGCAACTAGTGCGTAGTCAGTCCATCGTATGATGTGGATGAAAGCGGTTCTCCTCCAAAATTATTACGGTGCTGTCCTTGGGCTCGATTAACATGAACTACCTTTCGTGAGGTTGAGTTGGGGAAGTTCGTGATGCTTTGGTGTGTTTTTTTTTGTTTGTTTTTATGTCCACGCTCGGTGAGACAGTGGATGAGTGTGGCCCTGGCTCCATTCCCTCGTGATGTGTGTTGTTGGGACACCTGCTGCAGTAGAATATCTGATCCAAACAACGAGGCTGGGGCAGAGATCGAGGTGAGTCCTTTCTTAGGGAGGTGACCTACTTTGGTTCAACTCCGAGAGCCTACGAGAAGGTGTTCCTATTGGCACAGTGCGTTCTGAATAATTTTTTCTTTCCCAATAACTTAATGCTTATTGTCGCGCGGCTTGTTCAATCATGTGCAGCCAATAAAAGGCGAATAGCTTCGGGCTGAGAATATCGCTCGGTTCGTGAGGCAAGGTGTTCCAGTGGGTGTCGAGTTCTTCGGCAGTGAGTTTGGCGTATGACTTCACCTCCATCACCTGCAACCCCTCATAAAGAGATGAGATGGGCGAGCTCATCACAATGGGCACACTTCCCGCCAGTATACTCTCCCACGTGCGGAATGTGTCGAGCGCCATTCCCGGAGGAGCCCACACATATCGGTATTGCAGGAGCGCTTGGAAGTAGTCTCCTGGAGTAGACCAGTTGAACTGCGGCCCTCCGTCTGCGGCCACAGAGTTCATGAGGGGTAGGTATTGAGCGCGGCATCCCTTTGCCTTGCCCCAGTGTGGGCTGCGCGTATTGTCGGTCGTCACGGCCACCAACAAACGGCGAGGTCTCTCTCGCCTGCTGCGGCTGATGACAGCCTCTAGAGTGCTCTCAAGGCGTTTTTTCGCCGGTGCGATAGGCTCGATGGAGGCCACGTTGAAATTGTGGGTAGCAGACTTGAACTTGGGCCCGATGGGCAGGGGTTTCATCTTGGGGTGCGGCACACACAGATTCTGGGTGAACCAGGTCAGTACTCGTGGGTTCTCGAGCACTTCGTAGAACCCCTCGGGCACGGGATGCTTCTTGTCCTCCCCGTTTGCGTCCGGGTAGTACCATGGATTGGGCACGCATATGTCCCTGCTGCTGGAGCTTACCACCACGACGCGCTCCTCGGGGTGTTGGGTGAGCAAATCACGGATGGCCAGCAAGCCCAACGCTATTTGGCCACTGGGCACGAATATGATGCATGCCCGGGACTTGTCCTGGCGCATGAGGCAGGCAGAGAAGTTGGCCGGTGGCATGACGTTGCCATAGTCGAGCAGATACGCTGCGTCCGCGTAGCGCCACCAGAGGTCGCGGCCGGCATAGGGGAGGTAGGACGTGGGGCAGGCCTCGGATATCTGTCTCATGAGGTCAATCTCATCTGCAAGCCCGTAGTGCAGGATATCTTCCGTAATCAACCCTACTCCCGCTGAGCAGTCCCTCTTGAGCACTCTCCTGGCGAGTTCAAGGTCCACAAAGAGGCTCTCAGGCGATAGTGAAGCTGTCTTAAGGCTTCGGTGCTGAGTTCCTTCCGAGCGTCGCTGTGTAACCTCCATTATGGATCTTGTTTCTGGGGGGTGTCTCTTTTGGAGAGCAGACGAAGACTGGGGATATTGGACGGATTAGAAAAGAACAGTTAGGGTACACGAAGGCTGGACACCTACTTCATGGTGGTCTGGGAAGTGGAGCAAGTAAACACTCATGGCGAGCATCGAGAAGAAGACCAGAAGGCCAGCAAAGAGAAGGGTATTACGGTGCTTATGACTGTGTTTACCTCCACCGGTGTGAGGGAGTGCTTTCGCCAAGAACTTCATGCTCACATGAATCCAATTCTATTGAGTCAAAGAGTTTGCTTAGTTTTACCCCTGTAATCGGAGTTGAGGTGTGTTTATTTGAAAAAACCTTTATTACGCGTAAAAAGAGTCGTAAAAAAACGGGGTGCTTTTTGGTATCATCTCTTTTAGTAGACAAAAACTACAGTTTTGTCGACAGACAAGGAACGTACCTGTCGCATTGTTGTCTGCTACAGGGGAGTAGCTAGCAAATATGGTTCGATTGAGTCACGTGCCCCGTATCCCCCAAAGCTCCATCAGCTGATGTCAGTAGATGTCCCTAGGCGTGAGGTCTGGCATCCTTGTGATAGCGGTTCTCCTCCTCATGGGTTTCACCTTCTTCTATATATCTAGCCTGCCGGGGCCCAAGTCGAAGACGACGGATCCAACCCCCCTTCCTCCACAACTTGGGCCAGCCGAGAAGATGTCAACAGCGACATCTTCCAAAACGGACTTCAAGCGTAGTCTTCTGACGGAAGAGGAGCTCGACGATTACGAGGATCCGGACTTCGAGAAGATGTTGCTGGAGGAGGAGTTGCGAAGAGGCAAAGAGAAACTGCGGATAAAAGTGGAGGAGGTGAGGAGACGAGAGGAGAAGAAGCTAGGCTATGGAGCTGACAATACCGCCCCGGACAAGGCAGAGGACCATGCGCACCAGTTGGGCGGGTACGAGTCAGAGCTGAGAGAGGAGGAGACCAGCCAAGAGATGCAGAGGGCGGTCGACGAGTTGCAAAGGATCAAACAAGAGTTGCTGCAGAAGGAGGCTCTACTGAAGCAGTGGGACGAGAGGCATCGTTCTGAGCACGGAGGAGGGCTGGCGCCGGACTATCTCATGCTAGAAGCCGGCAACCAGGGCTCTGCAGCGGGATTCCCTCAGGCCATGCCAACTCTCGCTCGTCTGGAAGATAACATCAGCTACTTCGGCACCACAGCAGCTGTTGAAGACGACAATATCACCGAGCTGGTCCATGATATAGGTCAGCTTGAAAAGCTCGCCAATGAAGTTGTCGAAACCATGGTGCTTTTGGAGGAGGAAGCGGAGGCGGCCCACAATTTTGAAGCGGATGAAGTGGAAGGCCAGCTGGTCGATGGAGCCGAGGCTACTGCGAATGAGTCACCAGAGCTTAGGTCCAAGGAAAGAAGAGAAGAGGATAAGGAAAGAGCAAAGGGCAGAGGGGGACAGACCGGCGAAAAGCAATCCAGGGAGGAATGGAAGAAAATGGAGCGCGAACGACTGAAGGATAAGGCACGGATGCAGAAACAGGCCCAAGAGCTTGAAACGCGAAAAAGGGAAAGAGAGAAGCGTAAGGTCAGAGAACGACAAGAGAAGGAAGAGTTTGGAGCGGATCGCCGGCACACCGTGGGGACAGCCAGTGCTGCTGGGCCATACGGAGCAGGGGTACTATTCACCACCACGTCGGGACGGGATGAACTGGTTCAGAGAAACCAACATAAGCGCTTGATGCAACAACTGGAGAACTTGAGAAACACAATCAACTCGCGCGAGGAACAAATGGCACGACACAAGGCAAAGACAAAGCGCAAATAAATTTCTAAATTTCTGCAGGATCATGATCCTTCTTTGTGCGTCGTTGAGGTTAGACTCGCGGTCACTGCGCGAGTACGCGATTGCCTGCGTACTTTCTTGAGAAAGGCAATGCCCCAGCTTCAGTTTCACTATTTCTCGATGCCACTTGTCATTATACTTGTCGAGTCGAAGACAGACTTGAAAGTGGGTGATGTTTTTCACTCTTGTTATTTGGATTCTCTTCGGTTTGAGATCGCCACAAATGATATCATTTCGACAATAACCCACAAAAAATTGATCGTCCTACGATTGGCATCATCTGCCGGACCGCGTGCTTCTCCCATATTGATTTGAAACATTTACTATGTAATGAGATACATGCGATTCGGGGAAACGAAGGAAGTGTCGAATGATCGGAAAATTCCGCTGAGGTGTAGCGGAGTGTGCCATGCGTATCCGCGAAAATCTGATAACGTTATATATATATATTTTCATATATTTGAAATAACAATCAATAGGTGCTAATAATAATAATAATAATAATAATAATAATAATAATAATAATAATAATAGTAATAATAATAATAATAATAACAACAACAATAATAAGAACACGAGTTGAAAACCTAAGCTGATTCTAGTAGTGTGTGGTAGAGGCTTTAACGAAAGGATAGATGATGGCGCGTTGGCATTCGCTACGGGTGGCCCATTCTGTGATGAGACGTACAGTTCTCCGTTTAATGGAGGATGGACCCCTACCATTCCTGGTCGAGGTGATGAGAAGATCTATGGAGGAGGACACACGCGCGGGCGGTAAACGTGCCAACTTCTGCTGTGAAGGCAAGCCACCACATGTACCACATATTGGCCAATGGGCCAACCGGCTGCATTGGCAAACCTGCGCTTTCATGGATGCGTGTGTAATCAAACTCTTTCAATTTTGGTGGTTGGTTCTGTGTTGTGTAATTCTTCCAATAAACAACCTACAGGGAAAATGGTTGTTTTAAATGAAACATTAAAAAATTGGACCACCCACGTACCCAAGACTGGAAACGTCTCCAAGGATATGGAAAAAATAGAGTGGCGTGGAAGCCCACATTTTGGAAGTAATACGGAGCCGAGGTGTGTTTCGCAGGCAAATGGTTGTTTTCAGATGAGGAGGCCTGGCAAGGGACATGTCACTGATCGGCTCGAACGGGGAGGGGAAGCGTACTGGAGCCAAACTGAAAATGTTATGGATGCGTTCCAACACAATTCCAAACAGGCGAGGATCGAACATTTGGAGATTGGAATAGTGTACACCAACCCCGTACCGCACCCAGCGCCACCAATTGGGCGATACAGCTTGGTCGTCATGAATCATGATAGCCACCTCATTATCCAACGAAGCGTTCCATGCATGGAGTCGATGCTCCACACTGTCGGGTTGTAAATAAGCTGGCGTTTCCACTATGCGGACTTGTCCTTCCCGCCATTCTGTCCTCAATCTTTGCAATAAACGCTCATATGTCTCTTGGAGAGGTTGTGCGTGCTGCGTGTGCAGTTCAATGTCTATCCGCAGTTCTCGGTCTTGTTGGCTTTCAGAAGAATAGTCACTTGCGAGCAGGGAGTCAATTAAGGAGGTGAGACAACGCTCCCGTGTTTCTTGGGAACTTGTGTAGGGCGAAGGCAGGATCTTGATGGTCATCACCATTTCCGGTAGCTTTCGCGGTGGTACCGCAGCTTTGGCCATCAGTGAGAGGACAGGGCCGTTGTACTGGCACACCGCGGGGGGTGGGTCATCGCTGTTCGGGTCCCAAGGCGAACTGGCCTCGAGCATCCACAGCGATTTGGTCCGCAGTCGCTCCAGCTTTTTCTCTCTGCCTGGAAAGGGGAGGAGAGGTTTAACCAAACCAGGGGTGAGTCACTTCTGCAAAACTTCTTCGTTAACTGCAGCAGCGGTTAGCGAACGAACCAATGACCCAATTATCATGAATTTGAACTGGAGGGAAGTGCTGTGTTATGACATGCGAATCCCAGAAAAGGGCTCCATTGATGAACAGTTCGCGCGGCAGGAAATGCTCTGCAAACAAACAAACAAACAAACAAACAAACAAACAAACAAACAAACAAACAAACAAACAAACAAAAGCACAAATCAGGCGGGGTTGACGACTAAGGTCGACATATTGCCAAGTAAAGTAGGGAAGCCGTTACTGACTAGACCAACTGAATTACTCAGGGAATTAAATAATGCTTGCTCCGTATATCTTTCCTTATATCCCAGGAGTGTCTGATGATGAAATTCGAATCCGTTTCTGGTTGAGCGCGCGTACCACAAGACCACCTTGGAATTTTTTACTAATCCTTCGTACCTGCTTGCCGTGTTCCGCGCGTATCATTTGCAACAGCTTGCGCACTTTCATGGTCGGCTTGAGAAAGAGGAAGCCAAAGCAGACCGTCTGCCCTTTGGCGCGATCTGCGGGATGGATAAAGGAGGGACTAATTGGTATCCTGAATCTAGGAATGTGGGGTGAGAGGAAGCATGTTCAAAGGTAACCGTCGTTTTGGGTTTGGATGTCGGCTGGATTATCAGGATCTATGAAATCAAAGGGGTTGGCTGTCCACACTTGATCGACGTCGAAGAGCAATACCCGATAGTTCAACTCAATCAGATATAGGAGGTACAGCAGACTGGTATTTATCAGACAAAATTAACAGGCAAACTAAGGCATTTGCGTTTTGTTTCTTTCCAAATAAAATAAAATAAAATAAAATAAATCGAACCGTATATGCATCACTGCCTGATATTCCTGTGTTCCATATCTAAAAAAAGAGGCCTCCCGCGGACTGAAGGGAAGAAGGACCACCGGCGCCTATTGGGTGTTCTTTGGATTCATCTCTGATCGTGGGTCAATAGGGCGAACTTCATGTATTACCTGGGCTGCCTTCAAGGAAATATAGCTTGCGTTGTCACCAGCGAGGAAAACATACTGACTGAAGTTGAACCGCTTCGTTGAACATAACCAGTTATGGGCAAAGTCGAGCATGCCTCGGGTCACGAGCGATATTGCTATCGTGTTTTGGGGTTGACTCGCTCGCTCGTTTATGAGTCGCATCATTTCTATGACCTCCGCTTGGTCAGCTGCCCGAACGGAATTAACATGTTAGTTCCCTTTTTCTCAACCACAATTCCGGGAGCCCGGTCAAAGCCGCACGATTGATGGATTCTGGAAATGTCCCTTCAGCCGTGAGGAACGATTCAAGGATTCTAGGCGTTGGTTTACGACCACTGTCTTGCTGCCTCTGCCGCGGAGAGACAATAGGCCTGGTTGGTTGGCCGTTCGGGAAGTGCACTTGTTGGCTGAGGAATGTCTTGAGAAGATGTGGGTGCTTGCCACCATCGGATTCTAGGAGAGTCGAATGGGTCGACGGAGTCGGCAGACTACTGCTACTGAGCGGTAGGTGGCCACTGCTGCCAGTCTGCACAGAATTCACCACAGGTTCAATACGCTCCTGAAAGGTCTCGTTTGCAGACGCAACATAGCTAAGAAGTGAGAGCTCCTGAGTATCATTTAGTGTGATCCCTTTTGAATCTCGTCAGTTAACAGCTCTACTCTGTGTTTAATGTTCTATCTCTATACGTACCATACCACTCCAAGGTGGAGGGAAGAGTTCGATTGTGAAGCAAGGTAGACAAAAGAATAATAAATGCGAGTAGAAGGAAAAGGCTTTTAAGAGCGTTCATTATAGTTCGAAGAAATGGCAAGGGCCACTCTTCAGAACCAGGTCAAGAGTTCCAACCTCGCACAGGATTTATCGTGTTTGGGAAAAAAGAAAAAGATAAAAACAAGCATCGTGAAATTGCAAATTTAAACAAAATCTTTTGCTTATTTTTTCAACAACCTGCTTGTAGTTTTCTAACAACTTAGTTGCTAGAGCCTACTCGGCAGTTGTTGCATGTATCAGTTGAGCATTGGCAGTTATCAATCCTTGGGGGTGTGTCCCATGTTGTATAGTGACGCATCATAGGTTTCTTCCCGCCTTGAAAGTGTAGGCCAGCCGCCAACAGAGTTCGTTGGGAAAGTCCCTCGGCTCTGCCGAAGCTCTCTCCCTTTTCTGCCAGAGAGTTGAAGACGAAGTGAGGCACACCATCTTGCCACTCAATCAGCTTGTAGCCGCTGCCAGCAACACGAGCAAATATACTCCACTCAGAATCAAGGTTGAAGTTATTGTCCCACATCATCCCCTTGTGCGGCATGGCCAGGGAGCCAGGGGTGAACTTGGGTCGTGGCAGCAGCTCTCGGGCCAGGGCCATGCGCTTGGGATGGCAATAACGCTGCCACACCACACCGCATTCGGCGCTCCCTTCCTTGGCCTTGGGTTGATGGTAATTCTATGAGCGAACAACACTCAAGGTCACACCCAGGGTTAGTTGGAGGCGATACCTGGAATCCCCAGCAGGGAAGCTCTGCGGCAGGGATATGAGAAAAACTGTAGAGCCGGAGAGCTTGCATGTCGTTGGTCACCAGATGGCCTTCATTGGGTTGCCAGATCCCTTTGGTAACGATGCCCAGGAGGAATTCGCAAAAGTCCTCTAATGCTGGTAACGTCCAGTAGGCAAAGTGACCTGATTGGCGCGAGGTGTCGGAGGTTGTCGTCGTCGCCGTCATGAAGAGCAGAGAGGGAAAAGTAAGATACCTGACGTGCGTGGTGGTATGGCAACGAGGCTAACAGCTTCTTTCCTACCCGCGAGGGCCTCGGTCACGTTCACGTAGATGAGGGTATCGATGTCTCTGTTGACCGTATCCTTCATGTCAGCCAGCATCAGCAGCAGCTAATGCCTGTCAGAAAGATGCCCTTAGAATACAACGAAGGGCTGACCTGTGGAAGGCACGGTAAATCCCATGGGCTCGCATCCAGTCCCGCAGGATAATCCACCTCACAATACAATTAACCTCCCCCTTGGCCACAACGTTAACCGAGATCTGGTGTCGTGTGGACGTGAGTAAGAAAAGATCAGCGTATTAGAGTCGTGCGGCAAGACATGGGTCACCTTTCGGAAGTCATCAGCGTTTTTTTCGTAAAGGGTGAGATCATCGAATTGGACATTAGTGCTTCTGGCCACCTCCATGCAGGACTTCTTGTCGTTGCCCAGGATCACCACGTTGCCGTTGCGCTTAGTAAGCTCGCGCATTGTGAGCGCCATGTAGTCTGGGCGCAAGCCCTGTGAGCAGGCGCGTACGTTTAATGTGGTTGGAACATCTAAAGTACCAACGCACCGGCCGAATTGGATGGTCACCAAGGGTATCTCGCTGCCTGGTCGCTCCTCCACCAACGGAAGTTGTTGTTGGCTAGGTATATGCAATTGACCTGGTTCCAGCCCCACAGGTGGATCCCCTTCGTTTAGAACAAAGGAATTCTGCGCATATTCTCGGTGTCGGCCCACACCATTGTGTAGATACACTTGAGATTTTCCTGCAGAGTACTCATAGAGCCACAGCAGGCTGGACACCACCATTAATACCAGGGTAAGACACAACATACAACTTCTGTCGCAGTGCCAGTATGAAGTTTTCTTCTTCGCCTTCATGGTTCCCGTCGTTAGAGGAACTAGGGACCTTTTTTGCGATGATTGGTAAGCCGGCCAACAAGAAAAGGGAAAATTGGTGCCATCAGGTGAAATCGTGCATGTTTCCGCTGAGTGGATGGCGGAGGCTTCTCCTCCAGTTCTCCAGCTGCTTGTGCCTTGCATGGATGTAGTCTTGTAGTAGCTAGAAAGTTTTGTGAGCTGTGTGAACAACCAAAGCTCTAGATTCAGGTAATTCAGAGTAAAGATGACCTTTTTGAACATATGATTCCACTCAACTTCAGGTAACCACTCTCATTTATTGAAGAAAAGTGAAGAACATTTTCCCTTTTTATGCCATAAGATCTTCTTTCGTGTTTGTCCAATGCCTTGTTAGGGCATACTGCTCCAGGTAAGAGCCAAAATAATAGAGAAAAGAAGGAAACATGTATCAGCAAGCATAATGCCAGTTGGACTTCTTGCCCACCAAATTGATATTTCTGTTTTTTTGAGATTGTAGGTATTCTTGGTCTCTTAGAATCTTCCTCATCAGCAGAGTCTCTATGATAGGGATGCTTTGCATCTCACCATGTGAGTCACATCATGGCTACCACACTTGGGCAAGACCCAGTCATGTCCTAGGAAATGCGCCTGCATAAATAAAGAGACGTGAATTACCAAGCTGAACTGCCTCACTGGCCAGTCTATTAAATAGCACAAAGCTGGAGTGGGTATTGCACATGTTTAGCTCTTTGCAGAGTGAGATAGGGAACTACAAATAATTAAAAAGCTAGGGCATACCTTGTTTTTAAGATCAAGACACTCTTTGCCCACTGGGCACTGATCTGGTCAAAGTGTGAGCGTGTAGCCTGCCTTGAACACAATAAAGTGCCTCTTTGTGTTGTCCAGAAAGGGAATGTTTGTTTCAAATACAACACCATCTTTATCCCCATTGTCCTGGAGTTATCACAATTCCAATCCAATAGGATTTTCCCAGGAATCCCCTAACTTCCATCTCTACCTGACGGAGGGAATTCCCCTCAACTGGCCATTGCCCTGGCCTTGCCAAGTCCCAACTCCATAGGACTGACTTTTTTATGTACACATGTAAAATTTGTTTCTCATACTTTATGTATCTTTACCATGCTGCCACCACCCTTTACATCATTCCTATAAATAGCATACACATACGCAGTCCTATAGCATTACTCATTTCTTTCTCTATTTCACCTCTCCAACACCAAACTGACCTTGATGAAGAAACAGATAATGTTTTTCAGACCATGATTGATCACACCATGAACACTAAGCTTGTACAGTTATAAATCCTTCCAGGCAGAAGGTAAAGGAATACAAAATGGTAGGGCAACATTAGTGGGACCATCCATGATAAAAGACATACAATAGTCAGGGTTGTTGATAGACTCAAATTGATGTTGCTGGTAGGCTTTTCGTTTATTATCAACAAGATTGAGATAAGCAGCCCTTTGCTGCTTAAAAGAGAGACACTCACAATTAGTCAAAGTTTTTGAGGTCACGCACTCATTGATGCTGGAGCAGACATTGCATGAGCCCAATCTGGTGAACTTAGGAAACTTAATATGCTTGAATTTGGATCAGAAAATCTTGGTGAAACTGGCCAAGCTAATGACACTAATGTGAAGATCATTCATAAAGCAGCAATACTTGTTGTAGAGGAAGGCTTTAGCAAGGATCATGGGCATGTAAATCCTGTGCCCCCTAGGATGAGCCCCCAGATTTCTGGAGGAAATCTGCAAGGCCAAATTTGAAGGCAAGTTTAGGAGGAAGATGACTCTGATGGTTGTTAATATAACGGCCAGGGACCAACAGTCCGCAAGCAGTTAGTTGTAGGTATAAAAGGGCTCATTTGCCCGCAATAAAGGATGTTTGTCTCTTTGTAGTGTTCTGAATACCTTGGGCTCAAGGTAGGATGAGTTCCATGATGGATAAGTCCCTGACTGCAATGAAGTTGAGCTTCACGTGCTCAGCAATGCCTACCTTGAGTGTGATGAGTGCTTTGCCCTCAAGGAAGAGTTCACCCACTTCTTCTCTGATCCCATGAGGGGAGTTGGACCCAGTGATCCTAGCAAGACTCTCAGTGGTGGAAAGTTCTTTGGCAAAGATGGACTGCATAGAGGCCATGTTGGCTGTAGAGGGATCAAGAGGATCTGTCCAAGAAGACAGCAGGAGGACTGCAAGTGGGGTGTCAAGACTGATGTTTCTGATGATGGTGGATGGGAAGCCTATGCTGCCACAATGACAGGTGCAACCCCATACACGCCCTGAATGAGGAAAATGGAGTTGAGTTTGACTCCATCAAGCAAGACCAAGTAGGCAATACTTGGTGTTCAAGATTTACCTACATTCTCCAGGGAGAACAAAGAAGACATGATCAAGTTCCTTGCCAAGATGGAGGAAGCATCCTCCCAAGGAAAGTGGACCGATGAGGAACTCATGCAGAAGACCAGAAATCAGCTTCATGGTCATGCCAAGGTCATGTGTGGGTGGATTCAAACAATGTTGCAAATTGGGAAGACGATCACCTGGGAGGAACTGAGGAAAGAACTCACGACCACATATGGTGAAGACAAGACCAATTGCTATTTGGCCCACAAGAAGATGGACAGGTTAGCTCAGAAGTCTCACTAGAGGCCCTTGCGATCTTGCAGAATCACAATCTGCAGAGATACCTGTTTAACAACAAGGAAAGGTCCTTGCCACTTCCTGGCAAGCTACCGAGACCTTTCTTTTGTAGGGAATTGAACCAAGACTTTTGACTTCGGCTTGAATTGGTTTTGCAAGTCATGATAGCACATTCCCTTTGAGCACTTCCTCAGTGTGCTTGCGAACTTCTTTGGCAATCCTCTCCTGGGTTGCCTGAAGTTCTCTTATCCAAGCCTTCACATTGGCCTCAAGGTTACAATCATCCAATGGATTCCTTGAGGGGTTGATGGGGGGCGCGGTCCTGCCTATCAGGATCTCATATGAGGTCTTACCCATAGTCTTTTGGGAGCTTGCTTGGTAGGTGTTCAGCGCAGCAATAAAGGGAGTAACACATCCCAGTTATCTTGCTTCAAGTTTGTGTACCATGCAAGACTGTTTTTTAACGTTTAGTTGAATTGTTCAACTTGACTGTTTGTCTGCAGGTGTCCAGGGGTCGAGTACGCTCATTTGATCCACATCCACTTGTTCAATACTCAGTGTAACTTGGTGATAAACTCTCGCCCTTGGTTGGAGATGATCTTGGTAGAGGGGCCCCACCTTTCAATTGGATGAAGTAAGGCCTCAGCCACGGTCTGAACCTTTGCATTGGAAATTGGGTACACCTCTGGCCATTTGGAGAAGAGATCTTGTAACACCACAGCATGAGTGTTACCCCATGATATGGGCAGAGGGCCGATCAAGTTGATCCCAACCTTCTTGCAAGGTCTTGTTGTTTGGATTGAGAGGAGGGGTCTGGATGTCGGTTTCACTTCATTGCAATGGGCTTGACATCATGGGCATGCTTGGATCCACTCATCCACATCATTCCACATTTTTGGCCACCAGTACCTTGTTACCAGGCATCCATATACCTTGTCCTGTCCTAAGTGTCTGCCTAGAGGAGAATTGTGATACTCCTCTAGGATCTCCTTTCTCAGCTCTTGGGGCACAATCCACTGTAGCTAGATGACTGTCCTTGGCTTGGCCTTCTTGGTTGAGGCCAGAAGATCTTGAAAACTTGATCATCCTGCATCACGATTTGATCAAGAAGGGCCAGCTGTCAAGCTGTCTTCCCCCCACCAGCTTGAACGTTGCCCTTGATTGTTTGGATTATCCACTCAAATTCCAGGTCCTTTAGTAGGAATTTCTTGTTTGAGTGGGATTGAATGGCCGTGACTTGCCCATCAGATTTGGACCAGTCTGTGGCAATCAGCTCGTGGGACATTGAATCCCCATTCAGATAAACTTGTCCAGCTTGATGTTAAATTGGTAGTGGGAAGAATTCCTGGATCTCATTGTTGGATTGTTCCAAGCAGGCCCCAATGGCGTAGAGGCTTGCATTGCAACATAACCTGTACAGTTTCTTAGGATCGGGGTACTCTGAGGACAGGGGCTCTGGTCAGAGCCTCCTTCAGATTCTCAAATGTGATCTGTTCCTCCAAGGTCCAGATCCAGGGCTCGCCCTTGCTGGTCAGTCTTGTCAGAGGCTTTGCCATTGCTGAGAAATCCTTGATGAACCGGCAATAATAGTTTGCCAGGCTGAGGAAACTTTGAATGGCTCTCCAATCCTTTGGCACTGCAGTTCATTTTACAGCCTCAACCTTCTTGCAATTGGTCTTGATCCTGTTGTTTGACACGATATGCCTAAGGTAAACCATCTCTCTTGGGGCAAATTCACTCTTGTCCATCTTGACAAAGAGATTCTGGCTACTGGATCCAGTGGAATACATCCTCAAGATGATGGAGATGCTTCTCAAATGTAGCACTATAGATCAGGAGATTGTCCATGTGGACCCAGGCCCAATCGCCTTTTGCAGTACCAATCATCTTGTCCATCACCCATTGGAAGGTTGCCGGCACATTTGTCAGGCTGAAGGGCATGATTGTTGGCTTGAAAAGTCCTCTCCCTGTGATTCCAGCTGCCACCTTGCTCGCATCCAGAGATAGGGGAATCGCAGAAATCCATCTTCAATCGGTACCTTGCCTTCCCTAAGTGTTCTAGGATGTCATTGGGCTCTGGCATTGGGTAGACATTTTGTCTCATCTTGTTGAGCTCCTGATAATTGATACAGAATCTCAAATTCTTTTAGTTGATTGGTTGGGATTTATCCTTTGGGACTATGAGGACTGGTGAAGCCTAGTCAGAGCTTTCTATCCTCACTAGCCTGAGCTTGACCAGATTATTGACATGCTGATTGATAAGATCCTGGGTTATCGGCAGGGCTTTCTTAGCCCTCTGGCTGATTGGCTTTGGGTTTGTCTCCATGAATTCAATCTCATGAACCTTGATCTTGCTGGATTCTGGAGCATCAATGTTGAACTTAAAGATGTCTTGGTGTTCTCAAAGTAAATTCCTCAGGGCATCCTTGTCCTGTGGCTCCAGATCAGCATTCTCAGCCAGTCTATTGATGGCCGCCAAAACCTCGGACTCAGTGAGGTTCTTGATCAGGTAAAGGTCAATTCCTCTGATCGGAATCTCATCTCCCGGTTTTTTCGTTGGGCCATCAAGCAGGAGTTGGGCTCATTTGCTATTAACACATTTGCCATTCCTCTTGATGAAATTGTATCCAAGAATTCCCTCATGGGGAGCCTCCCAAGATACAACAAAGAACTTGTTCCTAAAGAAGCCAGTCTCGGCTTGGAAGGGAAGTGTCACCCTTTTGGCGATTGACAGCTGATCACCATCCGTGATGATCCACTGTTTTGAGCATGGATGTATGGCTGCCCTTTCTGGCACCACATCCTCTTGGATGAAGCTATTGGAAGCGCCTGTGTCCACCATGAACCATCTTGGTCCCAACCTGTATCGAGGCCTTCAGGACCCAGTTCTCAGGCATGGCAGAGACCTCAACAAAGCTTTGCACAGCATTCAAGGTTCTGCTGGGTGTCTTGACTAATGCCCTGTTGGTGTGCTTCTTCTCATACTTCGCTCAGTCAGACTTCCCTGTCTTCAAAGCCTCATATTCCTCGGCCAACAGCTATGGACAGTCATCCCTCCAATGTCCAACCATACTGCAATGCCAGCAGGCACCCGGAGGTTGGTCCTTGGAGATCCTCATGGTCTCCTTCTGGTCTCTGCTCTTGCCCTCGTTCCTTGATTGCCTAGAATCCTCTCAATTCCGTGTCCCTGATTGGTCTTGCTGCTTGAGTCTGCCATGGAGATCCTGTCTCTTTTGTTCTTTGATTGCCGCCTCTAAGGCTTTCTCGAAGGTGAGGTAGAGTTTACCTCTTAATTGAATCTTGAGAAGTGTCAGCAGCTGGTTCACAAACTTCCTGATCAGGAAAGTCTCTCGCAGATCCTTCTCAGCTGCCTAGACAATACTTTCCACGCGTAAAGCAAACTCCTCTAAGCTCTTGTTGGACCTCTGCGCCAGTGAGTCCATCTTCTTGTAGGCCTTATAACAGTCCTTTTTGTCTTTCCCATACATTTGGGTGAGTTTCTCTCTAAGGACTTCTCACATGATGGGTTTATTTATTCAGATTGCAGTCCTGATCCACTTGCAGACAACCTTGGCACAACCACAAAGCTGGTTCCCTGTCTTCTTGATCAGCTCTTCCTCAGTCCACTGTCCTTGGTCCGAGGCTTCCTCCATGTTGTTGAGGAACCTGATCACATTGTCCTTATCATCTCCAGCAAAAGTGGGAAGATCCCTCACACCAATGATCACCCATTTTGCTAACTTCATAGCGGTAACCAGAACCTCCAGTTTCCTTCCTCTGGGTGCATACAGCGTAGCTCCTGGCTTCCCAGTTGCAGGCATTGCATCTGACTGCTTGTTATTTCTCACTCACCACTGTCCTTTGTGTGTCTCCTTCCTTGGGACCTGGAGGCTGACCAACCAGGCAGGCCATCTGGTCTGTCAACATCATCATTCAAGGTGAGCCTAGCTAGAATTGTAGAGTCCAGTTCCGCCCAAGGAACTCGGGGGACTGAAGGGGACGTATGCCTCAAGGGTGAGGACCCACTCACACTCAAGCTTGCAGTCATCGCTGGCCTCAAGAGGCTTGTCCTTGCAGGGCCCAG
This sequence comes from Acanthamoeba culbertsoni, assembly GCA_000826265.1. NCBI lineage: Eukaryota > Discosea > Longamoebia > Acanthamoebidae > Acanthamoeba > Acanthamoeba culbertsoni. Next base: position 24,280 of record CDFF01071532.1, read on the forward strand.
GGGCTTGTCACTTGCTGAACTCATTCACAGGTGTGTCTTACTGTGTCTCCATGTGTATGTTCTTTTGGATAGTCTATTGTAGGATTATCCTGCCGTCGTCACCAAAATGTTAGAGTGCTGAGTAAGGGGTGAGCTTGTAGGTTCAGGGTTGAGGTGGTGAAAGTTCTTTATTGCAGGCAAACTTGCCCTTTTATACCTATATCTAACGGCTAAGGGTTTGTTGGCCCTAGCCGTTATTCTAACAGCCATCAGAGTCCATGTTCCCCCGAAATCAGGATTCCAAGATCCGCCCTGCAGATTTCCTCCGTAAATCTGGGGGCTCCTCCAAGGGGGCGCAGCGCGCAGGAAATTCGTGAGACCCTTTCCTGACGAGCCCCCAGGTTTGCCTGGATTCCTTACCTTGTATGGAATTTGGGATAAAAGGGCATTGAGGCCTTGAATAAAAGGGACTTTCCCCACTTCCTCAACTGGGTCTCAGGCTATAAGCCCTTACCCTTAGTGTCAGCTCTAACAATACTATAACACAAAATAAAATTGTTTCTAGAAATGCATTACTCGTATCTGTTGATGATTTTTTAATTGAAAAAGGGGCACCTTTGTAAAATGCTTTCGTAAAAAAACTGGACAAGAATAATTACGATGGGTAAAAAAAGGAAAAAGGAAAAGGAAAAGGAAAAGGAAATAATAAAGCCGGTTACAAGGTGACTGAACGGAGAACTTTCCTTCTTCGAAGAAACGCTATAGTTTTTCCATGTGTTTTCTCTGCCTGTGTTGTTTTTAGAGCACAGTACACTCTCCAACATGTTCTCTTACTCCTCTGAAAAGGCACTTCTGGGGACTCTGGCTGTCGCTGCGCTGCTCACGGTCCTTTACCTCCATTACGTAACGGTATTCACAAGCGAGGCTCAGCGTTTACACCTCAGCTCTCCGCCCTGTACCCCGGCGAGCTGCCCCAGCTGCCCGCCCAACAACAACGCCACCGTCGCCTCTCCAACAGGCGTGACCAACACGGACTTTGAGAACCTCCTTTCCCTCTTTGACAACTTGGACGAGTTGCACCGCCAAAAGGGCTCGGCGCTCGAGGGAAACATTGCCAACAAGGGCCCCATTCCGCCGAGCAACAGGAACGTGCATGTTCGTCGACCGCAACTGGAGGCATACTTTTACAATATCGCGGCCCAAGGTATAGCGAGCATAGCCCCTTCTTTGTCCGATTTCTTTTTCCCTCCCTCGGTCGCTGTTTCACAATCCTCTTCTCTCCTTTCCTCCTCAGCGGACAAGATTCACACCTATTGTGAAACCGGTTTCAATGGCGGACACAGTGCGTTGATGGCGCGCTACCTTCTCCCACATGCGCGGCTGGTTTTCTTCGACTTCTGTGTCACAAAGGCCTGTGTGTACGCGAAGGAGTTCATCCAGACGAAGTTTCCATCGGACGCCGGTATCGAAATCGTTGTGGGCGACTCTCAGACGATGGTTCCCGACTATTCGAGCAAGCATCCCAACGTCAAGTGCCAGTGGCTCTCTGTGGACGGCGGGCACTTGGGCGACGTCCCTAGCGCTGATTTGCGGAACATGGCCAAGCTGGCCGACTGCAACTTCCACACGCTCGTGATGGATGACGTGGGAACGCCCTCGTACACGGGCAAGAAAGGCGACTACCTGACGGTGGTGCGGGACGCCTGGCAAAGCGCCGAGAGCAAGGGTCTCATTGAGGAGACGTACTGTGGCGGGTGCTACGTCCGCAATAAGAAGGAGCATCTGACGTCCTCTCCGCACAACCAGTGCCACTTTTGCTTTGGGAAGTACGCTTGCGAGTGAGGGGTGAGGGGAGACATCACGTGCGAAAGGAGAGAGAGAGAGAGAGAGAATGTGTGCAAGAGAGAAAAGAAGGGAACATAAATTAATAACAAAAAAGGTCCCACCTTCCTGGCATGGTAACATGTTGGCGAAGACTTTTCTTTGGGATCACGCTCCAGCACTACGGCTCTTGTTTCTCCTTTCTAACTTGCGTAAAATAAAAATTCTGAGGAGAGAGGGAAAAAGAATGAAAAAGTTAGGACAAAATCCATAGTACCTTTCCCTGGTCTTCCATGACGGACGCTCCAACACAACCCACTGCTCCAGCCCCGGGCAGCGAACTTGCTACACCATCAAGCTCCCAGCCACCAAATCGGCTAGGCACATTTGATCCCACCAACCCCTACGTCTTCACGGACGCAGCTGGGTACAAGTGGGTGTGGGATAATAGTACCCAAGCTTGGCAGCTTATGGGCAGCGTGCAGAACTCCTCCCTTGCAAAGTCCCAGGAAGATATACAGCAGCAAGTGTACGTCGGGGATGACGACGTACCACCGGTCTCTGCCACTTCCTCCGCTTCGCCCTCCCCCGCGGCTGACGAGGGGGGCAAGAATAAGAAGAAATCCAGCAAGAAACGCAAGGACGGCCCACCCAAGGAGCGCAAGACCACTGCAGTATACGTCAGTGGACTGCCACTTGACGCAACAAATGAGGAGTTCCTGGCCTTCGTTTCCAAATGTGGAATCGTTAAGAAGGATCCAGACACTGGTGAGTACAAGATCAAGTTATACGAGGACGAGCTTGAGCGGCCCAAAGGCGATGGCCTCGCGGTCTACCTGAAGCGCCCTTCTGTAGATCTCGCGCTTACCATTCTGGATGAGAGCGAATTCAGACCCGGGGTCATAGTGCGGGTCACTGAGGTACCTAACAATTGTTTCTTTATTTTTCTAGTATATATATATATATTAATATTTCCATATTTATATTTGTGACATTATTTTGCTTGGTTGAAGGCCAAGTTTGAGCACAAGCCGGAAGAGAAGCCGAAAACCGGAACAGTTGTGGGCAAGAAGAAGAAGAAGAAAAAGAAGCCGAGGATCAACCAAGAGGACGAGCTCTCATGGGTCGACTGGGAAACGCGAAGACACGTCATCATCAAGAACATGTTCTCTCCCGAGGAGGCTGTGGTAGGAATTCCTCTACAAGTTATTATTATTATTATTATTATTATTATTATTATTATTATTATTATTATTATTATTA
>CDFF01071537.1:0-15471 GCA_000826265.1 Acanthamoeba culbertsoni
AGGCTGAGCTTAATGGCCGACGCGGGCTTGTCCCCGGCAACTATCTACAACTCTTGTGAAGGTCTCCTCGCGGCAAGACAAAGGAAACAACAGAAATACCAGAAAATTAAAAGGGAATAAAATCGGAGTTTCCCGGGATTGAAATTTCGTGTCACACCAATCGGAGTCAAAAACCATCAACTCAAAGCTACCAACGTTCCTCGTTTTTTCACAGCCCGTTTCATTTCCTTGCTTCATTTTGTCTTCATCACCCTTGCCGCGACCGGGTACCCTGCCCTGGTCATTAGATAAATATTCAATTAAAATTTAATTACATATTCTGTTATTACGACGTTTATTTACTCAAGGCTTCTCTTTTTTAGAGAAGGTTCCACGCCCTTTTGTCGAGCACCTCAACCTTCTAGGACGCTCGATTCTTTTTTTGATTTATAGTTCCGATCTTCAGCAAGAAAGAAGTTGCAACCTTTCTAGCAAGTTGTAAATACCTTTGAAGAAAGAGAACACTCTCTCCGATCTCACGATGGACGAAATCGACATGGAAGAGCTCCACCAGCACGACGCTACTCCACCTTCACTTGACGACTCCCACCACCAACAAGCCCAACAGGCTTCTGGCCACTCTGCCTCCGCCACTTCCACGGGCTCCTCTGCTGCTTTAGCATCCGCGTCGTCCGCCCACCCGAACTTCCACCCGCACCTCGCACACCACATCCACGGAAGCCCTCAACCGGACCACCTCGCTTCGCTGCAGCACCAACAACACATGGCCGCCCATCTCCAGCACATGCCCGGCCAGCATCCGCACCATGCCCACCAGCACCTGGCGCACCAGCAGCAGTACCACCACCAGCACCCCCACCATCACCACCTCCAGCACCAGGCCGGGCCCGTGGGCTCGCCGGGCGGCCATATCCACCCGCAGTACGTCGGCAACGGTGGTGTCGACACCAATTCTGTGGGACACCACGGCCAGCCGGGGTGGACGTCCGCCCCCGCCCATCACCAGCACGCCCAGCATGTGGGCCACCGCCCGCAGGCCACACAGCCACACCCCCAGCCGCACCCGCACGGCGCCCACCCGCATCACCAGCACGTCCAGATGCATATGCAGTACAGCCCGCAGCAGATGGCCCAGATGCACGCACAACACCACCAGCACCAACACCAGCACCACCAGCATCAGCAGCACCACCAGCATCAGCACCAGCATCAGCAGGCCGCAGCAGCGGCTTCGGCGAATGCAGTGTCCGACGGGAGCGGAGCCGAGGACGAGGATGACGACGACGACGGCTCGGGGGCGGGCAAGAAGGGCGGCGCCAAGCGCAAGAGGCAGATGAAGTCGCCCGAACAGCTCGCCCTGCTCGAGAAGGAGTTTGCCATCTCGCCGCTGCCGAACAAGGAGACCCGCTACCGCATCAGCTCCCTCATCGGTCTCACTCCGCGCCAGGTTCAGATTTGGTTCCAAAACAAACGTACAAGAGTCTTCCATCCCCCCCCCACACTTCGTTTTCGTTCTTTTGTATCGCTTATATATATTGTGGACTTGACAGGAGCCAAGGTCAAGAACGCGCAGCGGAAAAGAAACCCCAATTTCAGTTTCCAGGTGCCTCCGGTAAGCCCTCGCTTGCTTGTCGGTGTATTCATGAAGGAACCCGCTGGAATTAATCTTATTATTATTATTATTATTGCCGACAGCCCGGTGGCCAGCCTGGCGTGCCCCAGGCCGTGGGGATGCCCCCGGGCGTCCCTATCCCCGCCGACATGGACAAGGGCTCTCCCAAGCGCAGGAAGCTGGACGATGGCGAAGAGGTTCGTTTCGATCGGAAGAAGAAGTTCTCCCCTCCCCCTCTCAATGCTATTCGTTCAATGTGCCTCCTCACCTTCTTTCCTTCCACCCCCTCATCCATCTCCCGCGGGACGCAGCAGGTCCATTCGCCAGCTCAGTTCCCGCACGGGCAGTTCCCCGGACACCTGGCGCAGGTCCACCATCAGCAGATGGTGTCGCCCCAGCTGGCCCACCAGCACCAGCATCACCACCTTCATCACCAGCACCAGCACCAGCACCAGCACCAGCAGCCGCACCCGCACGCGGGGCCCCACTCCCTGGTGTCCCCGCAGCTCGCCCAGCCGCACGGGGCGCACGCCCACCCGTCGCACGCGGGGGCGCACGCCCACCCGGCGCACCTCCAGCACGGGGCGCCGCACATGCACCCGCACCCGCACCCGCACGCCCACCCGCACCCGCAGCTCGCGCCCCAGTACTATGCCCATGCGGCCCAGCAGGGGATGCAATACTACCCGCCCCATCTCCAGCAGCAGCAGCAGCAGCAACAGCAACAGCAACAGCAGCAGCAACAGCAACAGCAGCAGGTCGCGCACGCCCACCCGCCACAGGCGTTCCACCACCAATACCAGCAGCAGCAGCAGCAGCAGCAGCAGATGCAGATGCAGCAGGCGAAGGCGATGCCGCAGCCTCAGGAACAGGGAGAGGCGCAGCTCAGGAAAGAGACCGAGCAGGCGCAGCCGGCTGTGAGCCAGCCCACGCGGGAAATCGATCTCAATCAGACCGGCGAAAGCAGCGCCGCTGCCGTCAAGGAGGAACCGAAGACCGGGGAAGGCGAAGACAAGATCGATACACAGGGCGGAAAGGCCGAAGAGAAGGAAGGGGCAGAGAAAGAGGAAGAGGAGGAGGAGGAAGAAGAAGAAGAAGAAGAAAAGGAGGACGAAGACGAGGAGGAAGATGAGGAGGAGGACGAGGAGGAAGTAGTGGAAGAGGGTGGAAAGGCGAAGGAGGCGACGTCCGAAAGACCCGCCGGGGGCATCCATAGCAGCGAACATGCGCGCGAGGCCGATGAGGTGCGATTCCGCGTCCAGACCGTGTGCAAGAAGGCCAAGAAGGCCGCCGACAATCGGTAAGTCCGAATCATTCCTGCCGGGGAAGCAAGAACGCGTCTCATCCCTTTTTATTATTATTATTATTGTTGTTGTTGTTGTTATTTTTTCATCCCCCAGCGAGGACGAGCGGTGGGAGAAAGAGTTGGAGGACATCGGGCAGGAGCTCGTCAAGGAGACCGAGCTGCTGCGCGAGAAGCTGGGCCCTCATCTGGGCGCCGCCTCGAGCGCCAATGACAATGGAGGCGCGAGCAGCGAGGCTTGCCTCGCCCTCCTGTCCGCCTTCGCTGAGACACTTGCTCGCGAGTGGCGTAAGCCTCCCTTCACCCTTCCCCCCGCCCCGCCCCTATCGTCTCGAGTTCGTTCGACGATGGTGAACTCATATCTCTCCTCCTCTCTCCTCCCTTCCCGACAACAGCGTCAGGGGTGGAGTCCCTCAAGGCAGCGGAAGCGCGCGAAGCCACGGAGAAGGAGTTGGCGCGTCTGTGGAGCGAATCCTTCGCGCGATTGCAGCCTTCGATGCCGGCCAAGCTGGCTGATCGGTGGAACCAGACGGCCAGCACTCTTGTACGCAGCTAACTGCAGTATACGGCGCTGTTCACCTGCAGGCCTAACAAAACCCCTTCCATCAGAACATGAACAACTGAGAGCAGAGAGAGAGAGAGAGAGAGAGAGAGAGCAGAGAGCAGAGAGCAGAGAGCAGAGAGAGGTGCAAAGGCCGCACGGATTGGAAAGTTTGATGTATTTTGCAATTATATGAATGAAAACAAAGTAATTTGGTAAAAATTCTAACGCTAGCGGGTTCCCTCTCTTGGGGTTAAGAAAACACAATAATAGGATAGGATTGGTGCTGAGAAAACACAAGGCATCGCCTTGCGGCTAAACTGAGCCCGGCGGCGGGTCGGAGGGTGAGCACGGCGGATTCAAGATCTGTCCGCCGCCGGAGCCGCGTAGCGTGCGTGCCACGATTTGGCCGCGCACCTGGGCGTTCTGCAGGGTGACGTCGGCATCTACTGCGAGTAGCGCTCCTGTTCGGTTCACTCTGTGGTGAGCAACACCCTTTTGTGTCCATGAGTGAGGGGTGAGGGGCTTGATCAAGGGGTACCGGGAAGATTGAATGCCTGGATAACTATAAGATCGGTACCGCCGCAGATGTTCCACAGCAGCGACCGAGGCGAGACTGCGCCCAGATCCACGCCGAAGTTGGAGAAGGTGAGCGAGCCGGTGGAGTCGTTGGCCTCCCGCATAACGTTTATGATCACCTCCTCGGCGTCCTCAAACCCGACAAAGCGGACGCCCGTGGCCTGCGACAAGTCCCTAGCCCGGACGCTGAAGGTCTGTGCAAGGTAGTTTCGCAACAAAAGAAGGTTATAAGAGAGGAAGCGCGGGATGACAGTGGGGGACTGTGCTGAAGCGAACCTCGACGGCGCTTCCCTCGGCGGAGAAGGTGATGCCTCCGGACGGGTCCACCTCCGCCTGGGCGACCATGTCGTCCTCCACGGCACTGCATAGTGCTTCGCTCTCGTCCAGGAGTTCTCGGCGAGCCTCTTCGAAGTCGATTCCCGTGAGCTCCCGCACGTCTCCCACCTGCAGACCGCCGTTGTCGAAGGACGGCAGGTTGAGTATCTCCACGTCTTCCGAGGCCAGCAAGTTTCCGCAGAATATCTGCCCGTTGGTGAAATCCAACGTGCCGCCCTGTGCGATCAGCGCGAACGCTTCCCTCTGCTCGCTCGTGCAGGCGTCCCCGCTCACCGCCTGGTTGATCCCGAAGGTGCGCAGGCGCAGCCCTCCGCGCACGGCGGCCGCCGATTCGAACCCGCCGTTGGTTATGTCGAGCGACACGCCTGATGGCAGGGACCCATCGCTGGTGTTGTTGCCCACCACGAAGGCGCTGTATGTGGCGGCCTGGCCGAGCCTGGGGTTGTTGGGAGGACACACCCCTCCCGGCAGCACGGAGGGGACGGGGCTGGGGGATGTCGAGGGGGACTCGTCGGGATGCTTGGGCGTCACACAGGAGCGGTGGTCGGGAGAGGGTGCAGGCCGCTTCTTGCCGCACTTGGGCCTCTTGTGGCAATCGCCATGGTGGTCATCACGATCGTCGTCATAACCGTCGTCGTCATCGTAGTCGTAGTCGTAGTCGTAATCGTCATAGTCATGATGGTCATAATCATAGTCGTAGTCATAGTCATAGTCGTCGCAATAGCAGTGGCAATGGCAATGGCAGGGCCTGCGGTCGTCGTGCTCGTCATCGTACTTACTGGGGCACTTGTTGGGCTTCTTTGGAGGGCAGGGAGGCTTCTTCGGTGGGCAAGGGGGCTTCTTTGGGGGACATTTCTTCTTGGGCGAGGGGGAGGGCGACTCGGGAGGAGAGGGAGAGGCCGAAGCCGAGGGAGAGGGCGACTCGGGAGGAGACGGAGAAGCTGAAGGCGACTCCGGGGGCGAGGGCGAGGCGGAGGGCGACTCAGGAGGGGAAGGGGACGCCGAGGGAGACTCGGAGGGGGAAGGCGACGCTGACTCCGAAGGGGCGGGCGACGGAGACCCCGACGGGGAAGGGGAGCGGGATGGCTTCGGAGGGACCATCATGGTAGGCGTGGCCGAAGGTGACTCCTTTTTTGGAGGGCAGGAGGGGCTGGGCGAAGGCGACTCCTTATCTTTGTCCTTGTCGTGGTCCTTGTCATGGTCCTTGTCGTAGTCCTCTTTGTCGTGGTAGTCGTATTCGTCGTCCTCGTCATCGTATGAGCCCCACCAACCTTCGCCGGCGGATGCAGGGGAGGCCCAGGCCAGCGCGAGCATGGCCAGCAACGCCATGCCGTAGCGGGATCTCCGCTTCGCCAAAGCAAAATCGCTGATCATCGATTGTCGGCGTTTCCTTTCTTCTGTTTCCGTGATGAGGCCGGTAGGACCTTTGGTTGTCTTGGAGTGGAGAGGTGGTTGGAGTGGGCAGGTTGTTGCTTGGCTTTTATAGTGAGCCACCACGGCATCAATAGGACGGCGTCTAGCTGCCGGAAATTCGCCAGCCCAACTTGCAGGTCAGTTTTTTTGACACTCGCCAGCTTGGGGCAGTGCGCCCCAAGGGAAGGGCAGCCAGATTCAACCGACGAGTCAGAGATACTGTAACGCGACTGGCAGTTGAGATTCAAGATGGGCGAGCAGACTATCATCCGTGTGGTGGTGAATCACAAAAGATGACCTCTCTCCGATAGCCCGGAAAACCGGTTGTTAATTGGCCAGTTTTACGTGGCCCTTTAAATATCCAGCAAGAAAATATGGCCGTGGAAAAGAGGAAATCACTTGATTCACCTTGAGAAATTTGGAGCAGCTAAGTTGTTTTTAACCACTGTCGCTCTGGTTTTATGAATCGTACCTACAGTTGCAACTATCAATAATGCCTTAAAAGACCGACCCAAGGGCCTCCAGCCACGAGATCATAGTCGGGTCCTGCAAAGCCCATGCCCTGCACCAATCGGGAATGCACTTGGTGAGCGTGTCTCAAATTTTGACGTGAAACCGTTCTCCAGATTTCGTACCTGAACTCCTCAAAGGTTATCTTCCCATCGTTATTTACATCTGCCGCAGCAAAGGCCTTCTCGACCATCTCCTCAATGGCGACCTGATACATGGAATCCATGATGGGCGAGAGATCTTCATTGTTCAGCGGCGCGTCCTCGGGTTCCTTTGTGATTGCATCTGCGAACGTTCGCGATGTTTGGTTGAGGCTGTTGCAAGGCCAGGAACAGGTTCGCAGGGAAGGAGGGGGGGGGAGAGAAGCGAAAGCTCTAGTATACCGTTTTGTGGGTCGCCGTCGGATAGACCGACGAAGGCTGCAGAGACGGGGTTGGTAGTGTTGTCGTTGTAGTTGAGGATGAGCTCCTCTTCGATCACCTTCACCGCCTCCCGCACGGCTTCCATGGACAGATAGAAGTAGGCCTTGAACATTTTGTACAGCTCTTCCTTGTCGATGTCTAGATAGAGGATCATAAGAACGCGGCGTCGGGGAGAGAAAAGGGGTATGAGACGTACAGCCATCGCCGTCAAGGTCGTATCCCATGAAAGCATCTACAAAGTTTGGGAATGAATAATAAATAAAATAAAAAAAAATGTAAGTGAATAATAGCTATCGAAGTATGTACATTTGATTTTCTCTTCGGGCGTTCCCTTGCACAGTACCGAAAGTCCGCACACGAGTTCCGAAAAGTCGATCGTTCCATTCCCGTCTTCCAAGAACATTGGGGAAGTAGAACAACAATCTCTTAGCGACTCTCCTTTCCATTTGCCGGGGGGGGGGGCATTGTACCTTGGTCGAAGAACTTAAATATGCGATCGGTGATCAAGTTGGTCTCCACACCGAGAGGTCCGAGGCACCGCTCGAACGTATCCTTATCTATGCCATTTTTCGACGTGGCGAGGGCCTTGAACTGCTCAAAGAGGGCCTCGAGCTCCACCTCATCGACTGGTATTCATGAGCAGCGTAATCAGGTCAGGTCACAACACAGTTGGACGCTAAAGGGATGGAAGAGAGGGTACAGTGAGTTTTCTTTTTGAGCTCTTTAACTTCGGCCTGTGATATCTCGCCAATGGCGCCGCCAGGATAGAGGACAGGAAGAAGAGCACCGGGCGGGATAGCAAGAGGAGGGATGGGGATTTTGATCTTCAAAAAGACATGCGTCTTGAAGTGGTTGTCTTTGGCTTCGCATGTCTCACAAAGATCGAAGTCGGCACCTGAAACGTGGATCGGTGAGCAAATGTCAAGAGAGCAGGAGAGCGAAGGGGCTTTACAGTTGGCACACATATATCGAACGCCACGTATGATGTCCCCGCATTCACCACAGATGATACCGCGGTGCACGGTTTGATTGGCCCTCTGCCGTTTCTTGCGCTGGCGCAGCTTCTTACGTATGATGGCCGCTCCAAAGAAGGTTACAGCACCTCCAACGAGGACCCATCGCCACTGCAGTCGGTCCAACAAGGAGTCAGCAACCGAGGGTGCTGCCATGGCGTCCGTGGCCGCGCTCATTTCTCCAGACTCAAAAAAGAAAGTTAAAGGGAAAATAGGGCGGCCATTGTTTTTGTACAACAGAATGGGCGGAGGAGGTGATCATCACGTCTACAAGGGTCTCGACCCGAAGGCACCCTATGGAGGCATCCACCCGCCTGCACCTCGACGCATTCACAAGAACTTGGGTCTCTTCCTCGGCACGTCCATGTGGCTCTGGGTGTTCTGGAGGATGAAGCACGATTGGCGCCATCTCTTTGTACCCCCTCCCCATTAATGCTCAGCTTTACAAACCACTAACACAATTCCCTCCAACAAAAAATATTCAATACGGCAGACTTCGCACCGCCCGTACGAAATCCACGAAGGTGACGCACACCACTGATGCGAATAATTTATGACTGTAAAGGTTCCGATGCAACAGCCAAATAACACTGCATTCCCTGTTGGGGAGTAGAGGAAGTAAGATATTTCTGCCGCTAGCTCTCTACCTGTAGTGACTCAATATCTTCTTCACCATCACTGTTGGAGCGCTCGAGGGTGTGTACTTGCTATCGTTCAACCCACCATCGGAGAATGCCTGAGAGGGAATGCGAGTGGCTAAAAGAGAAAAGTACGAGAAAAGATCGTCAAACGAAAGATGTTGCCTTGGTGGCATGTGGGTGTGTCGGTGGTGTTCAGCTGGGTGATGTCATACGCCGGCTACCGCAAGCGCTCTCTGAACGCTTCTGGTGCCGTAGCCGCATTAATAGTTGGACTGCTGACTTGTCTTGCCGGCTATCGATTTGCCGCAGTCCTCATCCTTTTCTTCCTCACTTCTTCCTTCTTCACCAAACTTAACCCAAAGAAGAAGCGAAAGCTTGACGCTGAGTTCAAAGAAGGAGGCCAGCGCAATTGGCTGCAAGTGGTGGGTATTCGCAATAAACTAGTCAATATTAATAGAATAATATTATCTGCCAAAAAAATCCGAGTATTTAACAATAAGAGTTGAACGTTTGCGTCAGATCGCCAATGCTCTACAGGCCACCCTTCTTTGTGTGGTGTGGCTTTGGACGGTGGGAGTGGGCGACCGCTACTTCATTGATTTCGCTACTCACCCTCTGCCCAGCGTTATCCTTGCCGCATTCCTTGGGTACTTTCCTTTCCTTTCCACCTCTTCGCTCTACTTATCCCGGGACAACTCATTGGGCCCATTTTAACAAACCTGCAACCTTGCCGTGCAGACACTATGCATGCTGCAACGGTGACACTTGGGCGAGCGAGCTCGGAGTGCTGGGCAGCAACAGTCCCATATTGATTACCACCCTCCGACCGGTCGGCCCCTTGTTGAACATGTTCACCAAAGCTGTGCACTGACACCTTTCACGCCCCGTCTTCTTTCCTGTCCAGGTCCCGGCGGGCACGAACGGTGCGCTGTCCCTGCTCGGCACGGCAGCGTCATTGGCCGGTGGTCTGTTTTTGGGACTCGTGTTCTTCATTTCCAGCGCTCTCTTCTGCGCCGAAAGCACGACAGCGCCGCAGTGGCCGATCATCTTCATCGGCGGCTTCGCCGGTTTCTTCGGCTCGCTGGTACGCGCACACCCGCGCGGCTGCGAGGATGTTCATCAAAGGCTTATTCCCTTTCTTTACTAGCTGGACTCGTTCTTTGGTGCCACATTGCAGTACTCGGGCTTCTGCTCCCAGAGGAGGATGGTAGTCTCTCATCCTGGACCCACGGTGACCCACATCACTGGCGTCAATATTCTCACCAACGGCCAGGTACTGTGGAGGAAAACAAAACCCATTCATTGGGAGTATTAACCACCAATCATGTTACGCAGGTAAACTTCCTATCTGCTCTGTTGACCGCCCCGATCACTGCTGCTCTGGCATTTATGGTGATGTCATGACACACCCAATATACGGCGAGCGATGCATCTATATTTAAGGGGGAAGGAAATTCGTATGTAACGACAGTTGCAATGGAAATGCTTTTGCCTCTGGGGCCGCTCTATTTACTCTGGATTCTTTAGAGGTTTCTTAGAGGAAAAGTAGATATAAATATTTTATTGGCTTGACATAAATAAATAAATAAATAGGGTTGAGTGCGGTCCACACGCATAATGTGACAACAAAGCGAAACAAGTGTAGAGTATTAACGGAGCCACTCTTCCATTAATCGTGTGCAGTTGTTTCCCAAGTTTAAATAAGATAAATAAATAAATAAATATTAAATTAAGGGTTGCGCCGCAAAAGACCGAGCCAGAGGGTAGATCTCACCCTCGCGCCGCGAGCTTTCTCCGAGCGTTGTAGAGTTGTACAGATGGTCGCGGTCCACCGAAGGACTCGAGCCGTTGCTCATCCACTGGATGCGTCGTTCGCTTTGCGCGAGAGGCTTTCGAACGCAAGAGAGGACGAGGATTTACAAGGTTTGTTGTCGCCGGATCGATTGTGAAGGCCGATCGACCGGCGGTTGCAGGCCGTCTGGGAAAAAGGGTGCCGTCGGCGGGCGCAAGCCCAGAGATAGGAGAAGGGAAGGTCGGAAAATAAATACAGCAAGAACGTTCTCGTCATGTTGAGGCGGTCGAAAGGTGGAAGCGGATGAAGTAGAAGGCATGACCGGCCGAAGGGTTGCAAAAGTACAAGCGAGGCGTCAAACGGTGGATAAGAAGGATGGCGCTCCAAGGCCAGTTGAGGATAGCCAAGATCATGCCTTGCTGTCGTTGGTTTTCTTTTTCTTATTGATCGAGAGGCGAGGAGCTGAGGAGGGACTAGGGCGAGAAGGGGCGGAGGCTGATGGAGGGCGGTGGAAGGAGGGTGGAATAACGCGTCTTAGTAGAGGGTGGAGGAGGAAGAGGAAGGCTGGCGATAGGGTATGGCAATGAGGAGGCCTCGATGCCGCCCACCAAGAGGCTCAGCTCGACGAGGCGAGGGCCTTGGGGGCGATCCCCACGGCAGAGTCGATCGGGTCGACACCCTCCTCGTCGGCTTCTGTACACAAAACTTGGAAGATGGGGAGCCGCTCCTTCGCGCTCAGGGTCCTCGGCCTGCGCTGAGGCGAGGCAGTCTGCTTCGAAGCGGGCGAGATGGGCGCCACCACGGGAAGGGTGACGGCAGTGAGGTCGGCCGCGACGTCGGGCACGGAGTCGACGACGGGAGGGATGCCTATCGAGAGGGCGGCGCCGTTCGGGGCTACGTCACCGGTGTCGTGTTCGTTCTCGGCACTAGCGGTCGTGTAGTCTTCGTCGTCGCCTGTGAGTAAAGAGTGAGGTTACATGATTAACGAAGATAAATGAAACGGAAACGATAAGGCAACGGAAATGAAATGAAAATGAAATACAGAAAACGAGGAGAGGGACTGGTCGCACAGCAGCGACGACAATGGGGTGGGAGCGAAATAACAAAAGCGGAGGTGAATTCTTAAATGGAGGAGTTCAAGGGGGGGGTGGCAACTTACCGGTACTCTTCCTACGACGGTGGTTCTTCTTCCTGCCAGAGGGAGAAGACTTCGTGCGAGAACGGGAGGACTTGGACTTCCTCTTGTCCTTCCCAACGTTGCTCCCTCCTCCACCGATGCCGCTTCCGTTGCTTCCATGGCTTCCGCCCTTCTTCTTGCCACTGCTTCCGTCGTGCGAGCCTCTCCTTCTGTCGATAGCCGACAGTGAGGCGCGCTGATGATGGCCGTTCTCCGGCTGATGGCCCAGGTCGGCTTCGGCGAGGCCTGCTGCGTGGTGCCCAAGCACAAGGCGATCATGAGAGGAGGAGAGGCCGTTGCCGCCGGAGAAGGCCTTCATGAGGCTGACGCCGCCGTTAGCGCCGTTGAGGCCGTTCATGGTGAGGAGGTGTTGCTGCTGTGGAGCGAGGCCGTCTTCAAGGCCGTCCTTCCAAATGGACCACTCGGGATTGGCGACGGGAGCGCTGGTGAGGGCGGAAGGGTGGACGGGAGCGACGGGCAAAATGACGCTGTTGTCGCCGATCTCGGCTTCCGGCCTCTTGTGGATGAAACGGCAACGCGTACCGTAGGGGCAAGTGCCGATCGTATGGAAGGTCTTGCAAATCTCGGTTTTATACTTGGGATGGCGGAGGACCGGTCTGAGTTCCTTCCTGCCGTGGGCGAATTGGCATTTCGACCCGTATCTACACGTGCCAGTCTCAACAAACGAGCGGCACAGCTCGGTCTTGTAGAGATTCTGGCCATTGATCTCCTTTTCGATGTCCAAAGCCGAGCGCTTTGCGGTAGCACTTCCACCTAAGACTGCGTGGTTGACCTTCTTACTTGGAGAGGTAGTGGGCCCCCAGCTGCCTGAATGCTGCACAGGGGGGACTTGGCCCATTTCCCTGAGCTGCGCCCCCAACCTTTTGTTGGGCGAGGTGGAGAAGATATCTTCTATTGTTGTTCTCACCTCGTCGACGAACTCAACTGGCTGCTTGTGGTTGTTCATATCGAGCATCATCGTAGTGGGGCTGCTGCCTTGCGAAAGGCTCATATTGGAAAGGGAGACGTTGATGTAGTTGAAATCCAACGAAGGATCGAGGAAAGATGCTTTCGCCACTTCGTACTGCGGCTGACCCAGATGATGGGGACCCACAAGAGGGGGAGAGACTGGGATGCCCACGCCTGGATTCACAAATTTCCCATTCGGGCCACGAGTGGGCAGATCCGGGGCGCTATTGCCTCGCGATAGGGCAACAGGAGGCGGGGGTCGTTGGATTCGCGTCGCGACTTGATGGCTCGATACGGCCCTCCAATCTTCCTGCTGCTGTGATTGGTGCGGTTGGCCGTAGTAGTCTTGTTGCTGGTAACTTGGACCTAGCAGAGACATAACTTTGTTGCCGCGGTCAGAAAGAGGAAAGTGGGCGAAGCTCCCCGTTTCTGGAGAGCAACTGAATGCAGCTGTCGATTATGGCGAGGAATCGTGGTACGTAGATGCTGGAGAGAGCCCCGTTGCGCAGGTGGTTGCTCAAAGGGCGATTAATCTAATCAACCCGATGCGCTGCGTCGGGTGCGCCGAGGATTAACCTTGTTCGTGGGTTATACGTGAAGCCGCTTCGTGGTACCACGATAACGCAGATAGACACGCCTACCTCTGGCACAAAGAGGAAGTTGTTCTTTCTTTGTGGTTGAGACAGGCGCCCCGAACACGTTTCTGTATTTGTTGACCTCAACCGTTGTGGCTGTGCTACCACCGTGTTCGTCCGCAGGCGGCGAAAAGACGCAAAATCCCGCTGGCCGCCTCAGAAATGGATTACCCAACCACAGCCACAACATTCAAAACCAAAATTATTGGCGACTCAGATCTATGAATTCTTATTGGATGGACATTGAATTGCTAAGTTACGGCGAAATTCCAGGAAATCTGTCGCTCCCAACAACAAACTTGTACGGCGGAGTTACCGCCTGCACCGGACTTTCAAAATAAATTTCGCAGCTATTTTTCAGTTTTTGAGCATAAAGAAAATTTCCCTTTTCTTAAGCATTCATAAGCTAAGATGTCTATCGCGGAACCCAAGGGGAAAGAGAAGCAGGGCAGTATCCCTTCTCTCTCCATACACTCTCCCACCAAGAGGGAGTTACAAGCTACAAAAGCAAAGGTGGAAACTCTTGCTCGGCGGTTTGGTCCTCCCCCCCCTCCGTCCGTGTTCTCATCAGCTGACTTGCGGTTGTGGCAAAAGGTATTTCCTTCAGCTCACACAGGGCTGTGGAAACCCTGAGTGTTGCAACAAATTCTGTCTGTCCTGTAAGGGTACTGATTTCGCTTCGTTCTATTTCGTGTGCGGGTACCACCTATGCACGACTAACGGGCTTATCATAGGTGGAGTGCGGCTCAGTCCGGAGCAAGCTAAGGTGTGGAGTGTTCAGTTGGCTTCGCGGCCACGGCGCTACCTGTGCATTGGCGAAGGAGAAGGCGAGCCGGCTGTGACCAAGCGCCTATTCCCTCCCTCTGCACTGAAGAAAGCCACCATCACTCCTGCTCTTTCCTTCCCTTCAAGGGAACTGCCTTCAGTATCTGCCTCTTCTTCCTCAATTTCGGAGTCATCACCTTCTGAAACGCAGCCTCTCCTCGTTTCGTCCTCTGCTGCTTCTCCTTCTGCTGCACCTTCCACATCAGCTTCTGCTTCCCCGCACGCATCGTCCCCAGTAGTGAGGCCTAACCCGTTCCTTTTCTCGGTGGTCTCCAAATCCGCCCCATTCTCGGCTCTCTTCTCCGGAGTAGTCACGCCCGAGGAGGGCAACGCCTTTATCGTCCATTCGTGGTCACCCAAGAAGCCCAAAGGTAAAACCTCGCTTTTCCCTTTCTTCCTCGTCAGCTTCTACACTGACTTCATCAAACCCTATCCAAGGCGAGCATGCAGACGAAGTGGTCGTGACGAGCCTCAGCCTCGACCTGATCAGGGAATTGGTTGATGTGGCCAAGGACGGAGACATCGCCAAACTGAAGGAAATCATTCGGGACGGCTTCAGCGACTCTTACGTGCTGAACAAGAGCTTCCTCAAGGCATGTCCCCTCTCTTTCTTCCTTCCGATCCGTCATCTTCTGTGCGAGTTAGTTAATTGGCGGGCACACACACACACGATGACAGGGCTTGGATGCGTTCGATGACGACGACATCGAGGTCGTTGACCTGTCGGCGGCTGGAGAGGCCTACCGCATCATTCTCGAGCTGGTTCGCCTGCCCTCATACATGTACTCATATGGGAGAACACTGCCAACCAAGCCTTTGTTACCCCTCTCCCTCCTTCTTTCCGTTAGGAACGCGCTCCCATTCTTCACACTCTGGAGAACGCGACCGAGCTGGTGGCCTCCCGGCTGTCCCTGCGGAAGCAGTCGCTCTCCTGTGCCAAAGACCTGCGCCAGATCATGATCCTCTTTGAGGTACTCATCATACACACACATCATACCTTCCCCCCTCAAAATCTGATTGCTCGAAAACGGCGTCGCTCATTCGGTCACACACACACACACACACACTTTGTCTACATACACAGAATCCATTGGTGCTGCATGGGGAAAACTACGGCGGCATCTCGCCTCTGCGCAAGCTCCTGCAGGCCATCATCGGACTGGCGCCCCCTCTTCAGGCCACGCTCACCCAGTGGTTCGCACGGTACACGCCTCCCGTCTTCTGCGTGGACGACGATCGCCTTTCGCCCCGGAATCGACCCGGGCCTCGCTCACATCCGTGTAACACAACACACACACACACACACACGATATCACTGTGACAGGTACTCGCCGGAGAAGTTCGCGGAGATGGTGGCGATCCTGCACGCGTTCATTGCAGCCCACATCCACCAGCATCACGCCGCCCGCACATACGACAGCCTGCTTCATCACGGCATAGCCGTGCTCCGTCTCTTTTGTACCTTTCTTTGCTTCCCCCTCCCGCCCCTTCCGCCCCGTTGTCTTCTGGTGAGTCCGCTTCTGGGTGAGGGGCTCACTGGGGCTACTCGGACGCAGACGAAGCCAACCAAGCGGCCAAGCTGGTTCCCTACACGAGCTTCTACGACGAGTCAGTGTGCGCAAAAGTCAACACCAAAGACGACTACCGCAAATGGATGAGGGCGCGGTACCATGCCTTATTATCTCTTCTCCACTCCCCCCCCC
>CDFF01071537.1:20881-39050 GCA_000826265.1 Acanthamoeba culbertsoni
TTTTTAGCTCCGATGGTCTGTTCGCTGCGCAGTATGACGAACAGCGAGCGATTGGGCGTGTTTATGTCGGCCTTGCGGGCATATCGCATGCTGAATGCCAACCTGCCCACTGCCTTTCTTTTCCCCTGTGCCGCCCTGCGCTATCTGCTTGTGGGTCAGGAGGGTAATCGACCGGCAAGTGTACTGAGCCACCCCTCGCGCTTGATCGACCTCGATCTTACCATCGGCTCCGTTTAAGGATACTGAATGCGAATACGGGAGGACGGAGCCTTTGCTCTACGAGTGGGAACTGGACGCTTATCTTTGGCATCTGGTACAACTTCAACGCCAGCGACGACCGAAGGTGAGACAATATTGGGACTATTCGCCGCGCATACAGTGGGCTCATGTTTAGAGAACCACAACGCAGATGTCGAAGGGGGTAGCGTGGGATTGGCGGATGCAGGCTGTCGACAGGAAACGGTTTATTTGTTTGGCCAATCTAGTGCAGGCTGGCCTACAGCAGGGACTTCTGCTGCACCAGGTGTGCGGACAGCCCTTTGGGGCGCTTATGCCGCCCATGTCTCATTGCTACGATGGCGCTGTATTTCTGAGCGAGTACAGGCACCGATGGGAAGCAAGGAGGCGACGGCCAAGTCCCACGTTATCGGGATTGAAAGGGAATAATACGCACTGTGGTAAGCAAGGCAATGTTATAGAAGACTCGGAGGTTGGAGAGACAGAGACAAAAGGGAGCGACGATACAGAAAACGGAGGTAAAGAGGAAGCACTCAAGCAAGATTCCGTAGACGATGATGAAGAAAACGAGGCGGAACAGAGCGAGGAGAACCTTGAACTGACGCAAGAGGAACAGGAGAAAGAGCACGAGATGTTCAGGAAGGTGAAGGGTGCAATCGTGGTCGGTTTGCAGCCTCACCCCAACTGCGTGAAGCCCAACGAAACTGCACGGCCGTCTATCTATAAAATCGAGGTGCCCAAGCAAGGCAATAAGAAGCGCCGACGAAAAGCAAATAAGCGATACGGAACAGATGATCAGCAGAGATCGGCCGAGTCATCTAATCAAGCCAATGAGACTGATGATGTAGACAAAGTAACCGTGCATAATTCATTCGCTCTGCTGCACGTCACCTGAAATAAAATGAAAATGAAATATGCAACAAGGAAGAAATTTCCAGCACTAAACCAAAAGATGAAAGGGGCTGGCCATCAGCCACAACTGGAAGCGATAACGAAGGACTTAGAGCGCCTTACAAAGAGGCAAAAGGTTACAAAAAAGAAGACAGAGGAGCAGATTGACAAGCTAATTGGCGAGCTGACGAAATGTCTGGAAAAGATAGAGGCAGCAGGATCTGGTGCATCAACTGCCTCGTTCTCCGAACGATGTGGAGTTTTGCTCATAGTTTGGGTGTGCAGAGGGCTCTGACGTGTCAGTGCAACTCGCCTTGGTGACGCTCAACCAAGCCATTAAGCGAGCCGACGCTGCTGCCAAGGTAGCAGGCGAGCAGAGAGAGTACCACAAAATCCTCTCCAAGTTCAACAAGACCATCGAGAAGGTTACTTTCGCATTTGCTTCCATTCTGTCATCAAATTAGACACAACTTACTTCTCTCCCCACAGCAATTTCCGATGGACATCACCAAGGCTTACAGAGATATCGAAATGGACAGGGTGCCTAGGCTCTATGCTTGTCTTCTGTAGACAGCCCAGAATTGTCCACTCATCTTTTTTTTTAAATTGGCTTTTCGTGATGATATTGAAGGATCTGATGAATGTGGTGATAGACGAGCATCTGTACCGAGAAGGATTCGTGGAGACTGCCCGCAAGTTTGAGGAAGAGGCCGGCGTATCGATACCTCACGAGCTCAAGGAGCCTCTCCAGCAGTTGCATGCTATCCTCCGTGCCGTCCGAATGCGTGACCTTCAACCCGCCATCAAGTAACCTTCTTGCTCCGACGAGTTGATTTTCACCAATCAGCGGTCAGCTGTATGACTAATATGGACGCGTTTCCTAAAGATGGGCATTGGAGACTCGCGGCGTGCGACTGCTTTTCGACCTGCGGGCGATGGAGTATTTGCACCTCCTTCAGCAGGGCATGCGGAAGGAGGCCCTCGAGTACGCTCGGACGCACTTCCCCGCCCATGCCGACACACATATGGCTGGTGTGCACCTCGCCTCGCCTCCCCCCCCCTTTCGGATGCAAGGCGCGCTCACGGACAGGCTGACACCTTAAGCGGAACAATGCAGTGATACAGCGGCTGATGGGTTGCCTGGCATTCACCGACAGCGGACTCGAGCATTCGCCCTACGCTTCGCTCTTTACCGACGCCTATTGGCAGACGCTGGAACAGGTGCCGTCCGGCCGTGTCCCATTTCATACAGGGTCGTTGCTCATCAATCTTTGTTTGCTTCCTCCTCCTGATAAGGTCCTGTTGAAGGAGTACTACGCTCATCTGGGACTGCTTCCCGATGCTCCTCTCACCACAGTGTACCTCTTTCTCTTTGTCCTTTGTCTTCGATTGGAACGTTTGATTTTGACTTTTCACACGTTCCGGATTTCTACGAATCAGTGTTAACGAAGGATGCAAAGTGCTGCCCAAATTTGTAAAGCTGTCCGAGGTGATGGAGATGCAGGGCCGCAAGCAGGAATGGCTAAACCTCTCGCAGATCATCGTACGAAAGATATATAAAATATGTATATGTAGATGCTTTGTTTTCTCAACGATGGAAACTGTCAGGTTGACGACGAGGGGCACAAGTACCACAGCCTGTTTGTGTGCCCGGTGTCGAAGGAGCCGTGCACGCCTGACAACCCACCTATGCTCCTTCTTTGCGGACACATCATTTCCCAGGGTTCTCTCGTCAAGCTCCCAATTCGCGCTCATTCACACAGGTACCATCTGGTGATGATCATCTGCACGCTGCCAACATATCCCTATGATACCTATTCACTCGGTTGACGCATCGCCCGTCATTAGGTTTAAGTGTCCGTACTGTCCAATGGAGCAGAAGGTGGCGCAGGCGACTCGTGTCTATTTCTAACGCGGCAACGTTCCTTGTACATAAGGCGAGACTTTAATAAACCTTTTTTCTAGCATGTTTCTTTCTTATTTCTTGAACACTTGCGGATATTTCCATAACTTTCCATAACTTTTCTTGTTAGAAAGACGTGCCCAGTGTGCCCCTGTACAGTTCCGATTAGTTTGTACGATGGATCTCGATCAATGTTTGCGCCTATTGCGTGCCCACACTGACGAAGAGAAGTTCGTTGGGCTCTTTTTAATCACCAAGTTTATAAAAGCGGAAGCCGGTCCTACGCTGCACCGAATATGGGACGCGATAGGCTCCTCCTTTATACTTCGCATGCTCAAGACTCAAGGCAGTATGTATCCTTGCTCGTCTTCCGTTGGTTTCGTCTCTCATGTGTCGCGTGCAGCTGTGGGAGGTGCAGAGGGTGTCTCCTACCGGGGCCTTGCACTCAGCATCCTGGCAGCGTTCTCCGTTGAGGACCAACTCGCCCGTGCGCCACAGTATTTGGATATGGTACCCGCTTTGGTCAGCGTAGCCGCCCAACACAACGAGCCAGAGGCCCAGTTGCGTGACGCGTTGCAGTGCTTGCTGGCGATTGCTAGCAACTCCTCAGTCGGCTGCCAACAGATCCTAGAGAGTGATGGCCTTACCTCTATCACGCTCGGTCTGTCAGAAAAGGATTCACCAGGTTCGTGTGCATGTGATGAATGCTTCAAGAATCGGCCCGCTTGTTCTCACTCTATACTTTCCTTGCCAGAGATTATCAAGGCACGACTGCACCTCACCGACAGACTCGTTCGGTTCGTGCAAGACAACAAGAGCGTTTCCGGTGCGGCCTCAGTGCAATCATCGGTCCAAGTGCTGGGCCATCTCGCCGCGCTGTTCCGTCGCAATCAGGCAACGCTCAAGTTCGTGATCATGGAACGACTGCCGTCTCTTCTATCCCTAATCTTCGAGGCAGGAGGCCCGGAACAGGCCTCATGCCTGGGGCCGCTTGGTACATGGTCTGAAGACATCCGCGTCGGTCTCTTCCATATCCTGGCCAGCAGGATCGGGCGGCAGCAGAAGGAACGCGCGCTCACCCTTTGTGCGCACATGCTGCGCTACTGTGGCGAGTCGTGGACCATCGGCCCTATCGAATCGGTCACGGGAGGCGAGCTTGGGGAGGCCCGCTTCGTCGAGGTGATGATGCTGCAGACCGGTGTGGAGACGCGCCTGCTTCTGGACTCGTACATGCACCCAGAGATTATGAGGAGCCGCGAATCAGGACCGAAGGAGGATACAGAGGGCATGAAAGAGAGGGCTAAGCAGCCCAGGGCGACCCTCCCTGAGGGGAAGCTCTCCACTTGGGAGCAGGAAGGCAAACAACAGAAGAATATGGGCGGTCCGCCGTCCATACCACTGCCACGCGAGGCGATGGTCTATGCGCCGTCGTTTCCGCTTCCGGGGTCATCAGCCTACATCACCGAGGACTTGTCCGATGACGAAGAGGGTGAAACCACCGGTGCCGCCAGTACCAGTGAATCGGTTTCATCGTCATCATCTGCTGCACAGGTCTCAGCTGATCCGCTTATGGACCTGCTTTTGCCTGCATCGGATAATCCGCAGGCTCACTTCGAGACCATGCTTTCAGTCTACTACGAAATACTCGAGCACGCCATCACATTTCTCGCGGCGCCTGGCGACGACGAGCTTGACCACCCATCGGAATCGAAGAAGGGCAAGAAGCTGGCTGCTTCTGCAACGACATGGGCGTCGTTCGACTACAAGGCGCTGGAGAATATCAAGAAAGTGCTGATGGATGTGTTCGATACCGTTATCGATTTTGTGAGAGACGTGCAGCGCGAGAAGGAGGAGAAGCAGAAGGCACGCCCGTCAAAGACTGGCAGTAAGAAGGGCAAAGAGAAGAGTGACGAGATCTCAGTTTCTGCATCGACGGGCGGTGTGCGGCTGACACTTGAGGATCTGGAGAACATGAACCTCGACGATGTGCCAGCAACGGTGGTCGACGAGACTAATGCAAAGCAGATGGCCAGCGAAGAAAGTTTGCCGACAAGGTCGAGGGCAGACGTGTGCGTGCAAGCGAGCGATCTGGTAGTGATAGCCACCATGCGGTTGATAGGGTTGTGGGTAAGCCACGACGCTGACACGCTCAAGGAAAGTATCATGGAGGTCATTCCCTTCCTCGTCAACATCAAAACGGACAGGTACGTTATCTGAATGTTCGCTCAGCTTACTCTTTGAGTATAGCACTCAAAAACAGACTTCGCCTTGCCCTTATGGTATCCAGTGAGAGTGCAGGCGTAGATCCGTTCTCCTTTTTGCTGCCCGGGCTGGTGCCGCTTACGCAGGAAGACGATGTACGGGATAAATTCCTCGATGCGGACGGGCATGTTCGGCTGCTGGCCTTCATGGCCCGCGAGACCGCTGCTCAGCAGGCGAATCAGGGGTCACCAATGGGCGAGAACTATGGACCATTGGTTTCGTGCCTGGGGATTCTCCTCAATCTCGTGTGTCTCGAGGAGGGCCTGGTCAATCACAGGTATATCCTCATTCAGATTACTGCATCACGTGCATGACCTGACTGCTATCCCGGTGTAGGGATCCGGCTACCTTTGTGTGCTTCCTGCCGGTTCTGGCGGATGCGGTGAGGCTGGCGGACATTACGGCAGCGCCTGCCAATGTCCGAGATACGGAGAAGGCCCTCGTGCTGGCTCATGCTGTGACAGCAGCCTTTTTCATTCTTAAGTTCCACTCGACCGACTCGTTGGCGTATCACTGGGCCGATCATGCGCAGGAGTTACGGAGGAGAGGAGTGCCGCCCACGGCCAGCGAGAAGGCTGACCTGCTATCACTGGTTGACCTCTTGGTGGACGTCTATCTCAAGCTATGTGTTCTGTGCCAGCGAGACGAGCGCATGTGGGAAGATATCTCTGAGCTGTGGTTTATGGCCACCGATGGTACGTCTCAGCTCTCTTATGCAGCTCACCCGAGCTGTGAGGTGACTGACTCCGACCCCCTTTTGCAGCGCTTAGAACAAGTGTGGAGAATCATGCGGAGCTTGGCGCGAGGATGAAGGCGAACCAGTGGCTTCCAAAGGCGATGGCCGGGGTTGTCAAGAACGGGCCTGTCGATGCCGCCCTTCGCGGTCTGTTACTGGCCAGCAGCGCCAAATGAGAACGGCTTCAGAAAATTGAAAATTAATAGAAATGATAAACAGAAGTTCGAATCAAACAAGCGCGCTGACGTTGCACAGCCATGGCGCTGCCCCGATTTTTGGATCGAGTGGTGCGACTCATCCGTGGGCTATACATCCTCTTCATCCTTTTCCTCTCCCTCTTTGTGGGCTCCAGTTCTTTCCATAGCCCTCTGCTGCTTATTTTCTGGTCGATCTCCACACGCATTTGGCGTGTTATTAATTCCACTTTTATTGAAATGTGGTGCGTACTTTACCTTAATCTCCAACGGCATTAATCTCTTGCATAATAGTGCAAACCCCTCTCCCGCAGGCACACCTTGTTCATCTTCTATCTCGAAATATGGAATAAGAAGAAGTGGATCATCACAGGCGACTCTGTGCCACCAAAGGAGCGAGTCTTCATTATTTCCAACCATCCCTCCGAGGTGCTCTCAACGCTGCCTTGCTTGCAACTCAGTGACTTACTAGTTTTGCCGTAGGTGGATTGGATGTGCTGGTGGCCGATTGCCTGGCGCAAAGGAAGGGTCGGCGACCTCAAGGTCATCCTCAAGAAGGTCTTGCCCTTTTCCTCTTTTGATTTCCTCTATACTCTTCGACTCATGCAGATGTCGCTCTCTTGCAGGAGATAGCTTACGTGCCAGCGTTGGGCAATGGTATGGACGACCTCGAATTCCTCTTCCTTGAGAGGGATTGGGAAAAGGACAAGCATATCGTCGCGCACAGGTATGCGCACAGCAAACACGTCCTGTCGGGAGAGAGCAGAGAGCAGAGAGCAGAGAGCAGAGAGCAGAGAGCAGAGAGCAGAGAGCAGAGAGCAGAGAGCAGAGAGCAGAGAGAGAGCAGAGAGAGCAGAGAGAGCAGAGAGAGCAGAGAGATGGGGGGGGGAGAGGGAGGGCGTGTGCCTTGTTGCCAGCCTGGGAGAGATGAAGGTTACTAACCTTGGTCATTATAGGATCGAGTCGTGGAAAGCGGACAATGTGCCGCTATGGCTCACCTTCTTCCCCGAGGGCACCGACTTCAATCCCGTGAAGCACGAGCGTAGCCTCAAGGTTAAAAAAACATCCTTAACCCAACTTAATGATATTGAACATCATCATCATCATCATCATCATCATCATCAACAACAACAACAACAACAACAACATAACCCTTGATGTGGTATACGCAAATAGTATGCAGCCGAGCACAATCTGCCCTCGTACAGAAATCTGCTGGTGCCGCGAGTGACGGGCTTCGTGTCCTGCGTGAGAATGTTAGGCAATCACGTTGATGCGATTTATGACTTCACCCTTGGCTATGCCAGTGGGTACATATCCATTCACTTAATATTTCTAACCATAATCATAAGCCTTTGCACCACGTATTTGCTTTTTTGTTTTTTTTTTGTTGTTTTTTGTTTTATTAGTTGTTAATCAACCAAACAACCAAAAATCCGAACAACTTGGGGTTATTTTTTTTTTTTTTCTTGGTTGCTAATATTCACTCTCAGGCCGAGGCCAAGCCCGGTGCGGGCACTGTTGGACGTGGCTCCGAAGGAGGTGCATCTGCACATAAAGCGCTATCCTGTCGAGCAGATCCCATTGGATGAAGAGGGGCTAAAGAAGTGGATATTCCAATGCTGGAAGGAGAAGGACGAGCTCCTCGACTACTTCAAGCAACACCACCACTTCCCCATTGCGTCGAAGGTAAGTGTTAAAACAGCGATACCGAAGCCGCCGAACGATGAGTGCTCACCCAGTTACTCGTGACTGGCCCAGGCGGGCGACGAGATGCCGACAGTGCTGAAGCCCTCCAAGGTGCTCTATGGGTGGTTCCTATGGTGGATAGTGCTTATCTCCATCGGGATGTACCGCTGCTACTCGTCCTGGCCATACGTAGCGCTTGTCGTCTTCTGCACGGTCGCTCGGGTTGCCACGACCTTCCACAAGAAGGTGCGACAATGGCGAGGCCTGCTTCCTCCCGACGACTACACGAAAAAAACGGCGTAGTGAAATGGCCGTTTGGTTTCTTTCGCGCCAAAACTGAACAACCCAACACGCTAATAATTAGGCGCAATCATCTTTGTACTTTGAAAAGATGCTACACAATCGCACGGGGGCCGTAGCAAAGAAGAAATTAAGCTTGAGTTTGGCCAAGAAAAAGGCTGGGGCTTTGTATGATAAGGCAGCGGAAGATGAAATGGATAAAGAGAACAGATTAAATTACCACAACGCACAACAGTACCCAGAACACACCGAGGAATGCACGCAGTGCACTTGTGGCAAATCTGTAAGAAGAAGCTCAGTGCAACACTCAAAGATCTGTCATTTGTTCAGGACAAACAAGAAGAACCTCTCCAGGTACAAATGGCTGCCCTTCCACCTAGCGACTTATCTGATCAGGCCTTTGTACAGAACACCTCCATTTGCTGCCGCAAAGCGCAACATCAGGGCAATGCAGCGAGCTGTACAGCCTCCACCTTCCCCATCCCTCTCCTTGGGATGGACGCCCGACCACTCCTTCCTTCAGTCTCCCTCGCCCCAGCACGGCTGTATGGAAAGCGAGCAGGACGACACTATCAACGAGGGAAGGGTACGTTCAATCGCCTGCTTCTTACCACCAGCTCCTCAATGTTTGCAGCAGACGCCAGAAGAAGACGATGACATAGAGAGCGAGGAAGAAGGCAACGATGCCCCTAATTTTACTCCTGATGTTATTCAGGCCAAATGTACATTCCTCCCTGGCTTCGTCTAACAAGAATGTTGCTGAATGCTGAATATAGCGAGGGGAGAGAAAGATGCACGCAAGCGGGCCTGCCACGGCACGCCACTGGTACTGGCCTACAACTCGGAGGATGAGGATGCATTGGCAGGTATCCCTGGAGATGGCCTCGGGGATGATCATGTCAATGGAAGCTTCGAAGAGTGCAATGACCAAGACTTTTTGGAAAACGATGAGGCAGTACATGAGGAAGACGACGAGATTATTATCCCCTGCTCTCAAATCAGCTCGCGAGCTGGGCCAGACTGCAATGAACACGATGTGAGGGAAGAAGAGAATGAGGAGCTGAAGACGCAGACGAGCATCACAGAAGAAGAAGATGGGGATATTTTCATATCGCAAACACCAATACGGATAGAATCCTACAGCTGCAGCAACGCGGAGGCTGGTGGATACAGCGCACAGTTGAGCTTCCGTACTTTTATTGTACAGTCCTCAATCCTTATTTCATCTATCTCTTTTCTCACACAGCTCTGGTACTCAAGGAGACGCAGCAAAGCGACAGCAATGCTTCTGCTGAAGACGATGAAACCGCGCTTGTAAGCTTGTCGCACGGATACCTAACGAGCGACGAAACATCAAAGGATATAAACGTAGATGAACATCAAAAAGGCGAGGCAGCAGGGGAAGCGGAAGAGGAAACCAGGCAGGTGAATCAATCGAGCTCATCTCTTATTGCCACGAGTACGACCTTCGTGGAGGAGGACCCATTATACCTGCTTCTGCGAACGCTGCGACTTGAGCATTACTACCCCCGATTTGTGGAAGAAGAGGTACCTCGTACAGCAGCCACCTTCCTCCATTTCGCTGTTGGGAGAAACCGGGTAGGCCTTAAACCGGCACCTTTTTTTTTTTCCCTCTCTACATAGGTGGCACTTTGTGATGTGGCACTTTTAACTGATGAGGAGCTCGAGACCCATCTGGGCCTCAAGCTGGGCCCACGGCGACGGCTGCAGCACGCTGTCGCCCAGTTGCGACTGCCTCCTGCCTTCTCCCCGGCAGCAGCTAGTCTTGTTCAAGCGAAGTTGAGTTAAGCCACTTAACAAAAAAGCCACTCAGGGCAAGCCATTCTCTTTCATCCAATCCAGTACATGGCTATGACCTCCCGCTGCCGCCTGTTGCCAGGCGAAGCTATCCCAGGGACAGCCGTTCGCGCGCGCCCATCGGATCACTTCGAGGTGGCCATGTCTTGCGGCGCACGAGCAGGTGTCCTCATCCCAGGGACAGCCATTGGCCCGCGCCCACTGCAACATTTCAAGGTGGCCCCCCAGGGCCGCCTGCATACAGATCTGCTCATTCCACGGACATCCGTTCGCGCGAGCCCACTGCAGGATTTCCATGTGACCGATTCTGGCTGCTTCCGCAGTGGTGGCTTCGTCCCAGGGGCAGCCATTGGCCCGAGCCCATTTCAAGATGTCGAGGCGTCCCGCTTGGGCCGCCCAGGCACAGGTGGCAGAGTCCCAAGGGCAGCCGTTGGCGCGCACCCACACCAGAACTTTCATGTGCCCTCCCTTGGCCGCGAAAGCACACGTACCAGAGTCCCAGGGACAGCCGTTCGCGCGCGCCCATTGGATCACTTCGAGGTATCCCGCTTCTGCTGCCATGCTGCAGGTAGGAGCGGACATCGTGAAACCGCGAGAATGAGCCCACTTGAGGATGTCAAGGTGACCTCCGCGCGCCGCCGCACTGCATATAGATGACTCGCAGGGGCAACCGTTCTCATAGGCCCACCTCAGGATATCGATGCGGCCTCCACAAGCTGCAGCATACGTGGTGCGGCAGTCCCACGGACATCCGTTGGCGCGCGCCCACTGCAACACCTCCATGTGGCCGCCTTCGGCAGCGAGGTAGCAAGTGCTTTCGGTCCAAGAGCACTGATTGGCGAGAGCCCACTGCAGAACAGCTAGATGGCCGTGGCGAGCTGCCATAGCGCAGGTTCTATGATCCACGCGGCAGCCCAGGTCCAGCGCCCACTGCAATGCCGTGACCCGCCCCTCGGCTGCGAGCTCCGCGTGAAGCGTCCATATGGGGGTCTTGAGGCGTTCCCTTGAGAGGCGTGGAGTGAGCTGCCTCCAGAGACGGCACACGAACTGGCAGCAGAACCTGCTGCTGTCGTCCAAATAGGCTATAATTTCGGCCAACAACTCTGAGGGCAGGTCTTGGAGAGA
The DNA here is from genome assembly GCA_000826265.1 of Acanthamoeba culbertsoni. Taxonomy (NCBI): domain Eukaryota; phylum Discosea; order Longamoebia; family Acanthamoebidae; genus Acanthamoeba; species Acanthamoeba culbertsoni. The sequence goes on from CDFF01071537.1 coordinate 32,037, forward strand.
AACTGTACCACCTGCATTTACACTTTTACTGCTAACGTCAGCTGGCCTAATCTTCTGGCAGCTGTTCATTGCAAAATTGTGGCTACTTACCTCGACGAAATTGATTTTCTTCACCTGCCACGTCAGCTTCCACGTCAGCTTCAAGGACTATTTCTTTCGACGGTTACAGAACACCCCATTCACTCGTAAATAGAGGGCACTGATTTTGGACGTGCTTGTTTTCGTGCACTAATGACTTACAAATATCAGCCGTAATCGGCCAAGACATCTTCGGGGATGCTATCGGCAAGGACCCGAAGGGCGTCGGCCGTGCCAGTGCTGGCCCAGAGACTACTGGGCCTGGGCATTCGGGTAGAGCCTCGGCCCTCATCACCCGAGTCCTCCTCGTCCGTCCAGTACTCGTCATCCTTCTGTGGAGTTGAATACCACACCAATAAGCGAAGAGAAACAGAATAAAAATGCTTTTCTAAAAAAACACAACGCACGTTATCAGGATCCGAATCGTCAGTGGAACTGCTCTCGAGAACGTTCTTGCTGCGGCGCAGCTCTTGGCCCTTCTTGTCCTTGCCCACGACCTGCTGCTCCTTCTTGCTCGGGTTGGGCGTGACGTACTGCCGCATGGATTCCTTGTAGCTCTTCTTCTCGGCCTCCTCCAACTCCGAGGAAGTCATCGTGACCTCCTTCTCGGGCTCCCACACCCGCCCGCCGGCCACCACCTCCAGCTCGCTCTGTTCGCTTTCCACCTCCACCTCGCCCCCTTCGCTCTCACTGTCGATATCGCTGTCGCTCTCGTTGTCGCTTTCGCTGTCGTACGAGGAGGAGCGTTCCTGCGCCTGGGCGTTGACAGCGCTCTCTACTCCGTTCTCCTTGAGGCTTCGGTCATCATCGCTCTCTTCGAGTTCCTTCCCCTTTCCTTCACAGTGGTCGTCGGCATCGTTGCCTTTGCCTTCCGACAGGAGTGCCACCCCCGTCTCGCCCCTCCGGGCGGACGACCCGGTTGACCTGATCGTCTTTCTTGTGTCCCACACATCGCGCTTCTTCTTCTTCTTCTTCTTCTCGTCATGGTCGCTATCATCCACGTCGCTGTGGTCCAACTCCTGCCCTCGTAGTGTTGCTATCGACACGCCAGCCAGACCCTTGGCCTCCTCCGGAAGCTCAACATCGCTCTCCTCTTTCTCCTCCACTACATCGTCATCGTCGTCATCAGCATCGGTGAGCTCTTCCTCCTCGCTCACAGACGCCTCGGAGGAGTCCGAGCTGAGCGCCTCGTCCTCGTCATCGTCCTCGTCCTCCCCTTCTCCCTCGTCCTTGGAGTCGGAGGCGGTCTCCGTGCGGGGCGTCATGGGCGGCGCGTCCAGCGTCCTGGAGAACGACGATGCGAGGCCGTCTGCACCGCCCCATCCAGCAGCCTGCCCGTGCGCTGCGTTGGGGGGCGGCGCCATGGGCTGCCCGTATACCACGGGCGTCGCGCCGCCCCCCACCATGGTGGGCTCCATGTGCGGCGGCAGATAGCCGCCGGGCGTCATGTACGTGGGCGACGGCTGCTGCTGATGGGCGGCCGACATGGGGTACATGGGGTGGCCCAGGGGCGGCCCCACCATCATGCCCTGCGGGGCGCCGGGCGGCATGAACATGGCCCCCGCGCCCGGGTGCATCATGAGCGGCATCTGGGCCATGATCCCGGACCCGCCGGCCGGGGGGCCGATCTGGAACGGGTTGGCCAGGCCGTCGAGGGTCTCGATTTGGCGCACCACGGAGCACACCCGCTTGAGGTACTGCTTGGGCTTGGCGGTCTTGCTCTTGTCCTTGGTCGACTTCCTGCCAGAGACCATCGCACAAGCGCGTCAGGGTGGAGGGCCGGATAGGTGTGTGCGTGCGTGTGCGTGTGCGTATGTGTGTGCGTATGTGTGTGTGTGTGTGTTTTGTGTGTAGGAGGTGCTTTGCGTGGGTCGGGGGGCTATATACTTGATGAAGAGCGCTCTGAGGACGGGCATGCGAGAGAAGATGGCCAGCAGCTTCGCGCCCTTGTCCTCGATCTCGTTGTGCCGCAGGTCTGTCCTCGTGAGAAAAAAGGAAAGAAAAGAAAAAGAAATGAGGAGTGAGTCGATTGCAGAGCGGGGTAGCGAGGGAGGTTGCATGGTACCGAGGTATGTGAGGTATGGCAGGTTGAGGAAGACGTCCTCCTCGAGGGTCTGCAGGCGGTTGTGGCTGGCGTCGAGGAAGGTGAGGCTGGAGAAGGGCAGCAGGCGGCGCAGCGACGAGAGCTCGAAGCGGCGGAGGTCCAGCCGCTGCACGGGCAGCACCTGCTCGCTCCGCCGGTCGTCCACGCCCATCTTCTCGAAGAGGAGATCCATGCGGAAGTTCTCGATGTCCATCCCCGGCTCGCGCTCCACCGCTTGGCACTGCAAACGAGTCCACAATCAGAGGAGAGGAGAGGAGAGGAGAGGAGAGAGGGGTGAAGAAGAGAGTCGCCCACCCGCTCGTCGATGGTGATCTCGAAGCCGTTGAGATACTTGAGGGGCGCGCCGAGACGAGCCATGGAGGGCAGCTTGGAGATGATGTTGATGCGCAGCAGAGGCTCGTTGTTGGGGAAGCACGGGTTGCCGTCACACGTGAAGAACTCGAGGGCGGGGAGCGCCGCGGCGACGGCGATCAGCGCGCTGAAGTCGCACACGTTGTTGTCGCTCACGTCCAATGCGGTCAATCGCTGCAGGCTCGTTACATTGGAACGGAGGAGGCCGGGGGCGTCGAGGGAGTTGCCGCGGAGGCTCAGCTTCTCCAGGCGGGCGAAGCGGGAGAGGTCGACGCTGGTGAGGCCGCAGAAGGAGAGGTCGAGCTCCCTGACCTCGGCGAGGGGCGTGTCGTCGGGCGTCTTGCGGAGGATGAGGACGTGGAAGAACTTCTCGTGGGGGGTCATGCCACTGGGCGCCTTCCACGCGCTGCATATCTCGTCGATGGTGATGGGCTCGTTGTCGATCACGGTGAGGCGGCAGCGCGCCTCGTGCAGCCGCGGCAGCTGCGCGATGAAGCGCGCGCGGTAGTCCTTCGCCGACGCGCACCGGTTGCCGCGCAGGCCAATGGCCTCCAGCGACCCGATGCCGCCGGCGATGCCCACGAACTCCTCGAGCTTGTCGAAGCTGTTGTCCCGCAGGTCCAGCACCCGCAGCTGCCGCAGCTTCATGAGGCCCACGACGTCCCCCGCCGTGCGGATGTCGTTCTTGCGCATCAGCAGCACCTCGAGCGCGACGAAGCGCGACACGTCGAAGCACGCCAGCGCGCACTCGTGCAGGTCGAGCGTGGTCATCTGCGCCACGGGCACGTTTGACGGCAGCCGCTGGAACATGATGGCCTCCATCCTGAACCGCTCCAACTGCTCCGGCGACAGCGAGCTCGTCTTGCGCAGCGTGAACCCTAATTTATATCATACATACATACATACATACATACATACATACATACATACATACATACATACATTAGAYATAGATATACAGATATATAGATATATATATTTCGACCCGTGGTCGATCAGCTTCGCGTCTTTCAGCTGCGGAGGAGGGAAGATGGTGCCTTTCTTCGAGCTCGTGGACTTCTTCAGCGCCTCGAGCCGCTCGGAGATGGAGATCTGGATGTCGATGACCTGCAGCCGGCAGGTGACCTCCTTCATGCTGGCCATCAGGGAGATGAGCTTCTTGCGATCCTCCGGGAAATTGCGGACGATCGGATTTCCACGAATGGCGAGACACTCCAGCGTCGTCAGCGTGTCCAGGAATGACGCCAACTATAGTTGTATTTTATGATACATATATGTATCATGTCCATATATTCCGGACATATGGTCAGCCAATGAGCCTATGGGATTGTAGGTAGGATGGGGGTTGAGGGAGAGGGGATCATGTGCGTACGCTCTTCAGAGAGCCGCTGATCTGATTGAAGGACACGTCGAGGACTTTGAGCGCCTTGAGCCCCTGAATGCCGACCGTGGTGATGTCGGTGAGCTTGTTTTTCGAGATGTTGATCTCCTCCAGATTCTCGAAATGGCTGGTCGGAGGAGGAAAGAAAAAGAAAAAGAAAACAGAGAGAGAGAGAGAGGGGGGAGGCCGAGGTGAGTGCGTCGTCACAAGCCGTCATGGCAGGTATATCCCCTATGTGTGTGTGTGTGTGTTACCTGAAGTTGGCGATCTGGATCCCCATGTTCTGCAGCCGAAGCAGGCTGGTCACCTTCGACGGATTGTATTGGTGGCCCACCGCCACCGAATCCGGATGATATTTTCGATTGGTGGGCTGCGTTCACAACACAACACAATCCAGTTAAACCTTCGCCATTATTATTTTTTAATGCCATTTCTTTCTTTCTTTCTTTCTCTCTTTCTTTCTTTCTCTTTTCCCCATTCCATGTATCCTACCTGAGTGGCGTTGATGTTGACGGCTAGCAGGAAGCGGTAGCGTTCGGCCTTGTCCGACTTGACACCCTTCATCGCGCGGAAGGTCTCGACGCGCTCGGCCGGGGTGATGGGGATCTCGTCCACGGCGAACAGGTCCGGGTTGTGCAGCAGAAGCTCCTTGAGGACCACCGCGCGGTACTTCTTGTTGTCGGCCTGCCGCGGGTGATCGGCCGTGGTGACGCAGAAGCAGGCCTTCTCCAGCGTGTTGGTGCCGCGCAGCTTGGCCAGCACGGCCTTCCACTTGAGCCTCGGATTGTCCGACAGGTTGATGTACCGCAGTCTGCGACGTATCAGCGCACGCGCCGTGATAGCGAAGTGAGTGATTCGCGCAAAGGGAAAGAGAAAGAGAAAGGGGGAAAAGAGATAATGTGGAGGGACGGAGACGATACTGAGTCAGGCATTCGAGGCCGGCGATATCCTTGAGATTGTTCTTACTAAGGTCTAAATGCTGCACCGAGTTGAAGCCCGATAGCTGAGAGACGCGGGAATCATGTTGTGTTTGATGATGATTGATGATGATCCAGGCGCAAGAAAAGAGTAGTCTTACCTCAACGACGGTCAGCTTGGACTTGGGAAAGGACAGCGTCTTGATCTTGGACACTACATCCGGCGTTTTGATTTGCATGTGTCCGAAGCTCTGCATCAGAAGATACCGCCACCTGCGATTGTGCAAGAAAAAGAAAAGAATAAGGGAGAGGGGGGGGAGGGAAGCACATCTACTGGCGTTGAGAAGGGGTGGATGTGCGTACCGCCATATGTCGATGTCGATGCTCGTCTTGTTGACACGCAGCGCCTCGATTCGCTCGTCGATGGTGATGGGCACCTCGTCCAGTTCGACCAGGCCGGTGGTTCTGTTTGAGCCCCGCAGATACCGCGTCTCGAACGTCACTGCGAATCGTCAGCTCGGATCCTCAACATTCCCTTGACAGCCAAGAGAAGGGAAGAGGAAAAGGAAAAGGAAGGGAAAGGGGTAGGGGAAGGGGCATTACCGGTTAGCCGGTAGTCGGGGGCCTTGGTGACGGGGTTGCCCTTGAGCATGAGATACTGGAGGCAGGGCAGGAAGCCCAGCACTTTGAGGTTCTCCCGCTTCTGGATGAGGTTCTGCTTGAGGTTGAGGTGCTGCAGCGCGTTGCACTTCTCCAGGCCCATGCCGCGGATCTCCCTGATGGCGTTGCGGGACAGATCCAGGTACTCCAGGTTGACCAGCCCGCCCACGTTGAAGTAGGAGAGGTTCTGCTTGGGCAGGGCGAGCATCACCAGCTGCGAGGCCTGCCATGTCGTCATCGCTGCACAGGAACAGGAAACGACAAAAAGCGCGATACGAACGTTAAATATGAATGGTATGTAGGGTATGTATGTAAGCCTGTTGATCGAATTACTGGTCTGTACGGGCCGTGTACCTTTGACTTCGGGGGTGGAGACGAAGCTCAGGTCCCATTGGATGGGCCCTGTGTTGTGCTTCGCATGCTTGGGCCCATAGGCGAGTATCGCCTCTATGCGCTCGGCAATCTCCACACGCTGATCGTCCAGCGCCTTGAGGAACAGGCCGCAGTTGCCGATCACCTGTTGGCCAGATTTAAAAAAAAAAAAAAAAACGGGGTGGAAAGGGAGGGAGGGGGAAGAGAGACGCGAAAGCGGAACCAATCAGGAGGGGAGAATGAGAATCGTGTGGTTGCCAAAATATAAAGAATAATACGTAAAAAGAAAAATCAAGAAAAATAAGTTGACAAGGAAAAATATGGAGAGCGTGGATGCCTTGGCGCGATAGGTGGGCTTGTTGGCAACGGGGTTGCCCTGCAATTTGATGACCTCAAGATAGGGCGAACTCCTGAACATGGCCAGGCACGACTTGACCTTCTTGAGTAGGTTCTTCGACAAGTCGACGTACTGAAGCTTGGGCAGAACGAAGTCATCCAGCTTCTGCAGCTTGAGGCCTCGCAGGATCAGCACGCTCAACCCTCCGTACTGCGAGAGCTGCACATAGCCAAAATAAAAATAAAAATAAAAATAAAAATAAAATAAACAAAGCAATGGAGTCAGTATCGTGGCAGGTATTTGGAGAACTCAGCGCTGAGCGCGTACGTATTTGCCGAGGGACTTGGCCGCCTTGGAGCTGAGCTGAATGTCGGCCAGCTTGATGAAGGTGATCCGCGAATCCGCGGCCTTCTTCTTTCTCATAATTTCGTTGATGTCTTCACACTTTTCCGTGTCACCGATCTACAGAACGAAAAATAAATAAACAAATAAACAAATAAACAAATAAATAAAAACGGTTCTTAATGACAAACCATTTGCGTTCAACCATGACTATTGATATTGATGTTTTATTTTCCCTTCCGTTGTTATTCTGTAGGGGTGAATCCTTACCTGATTGGGTGGACGTAAGGGTGGCACTGCAGCCTTGAACACGTAGGGCGTGTACTCCTGACAAGTGATACTGCTGGTGATTTTTTCGAATTTCTGCATACGGCGACCTTTGTAAGTGTTTTGCGCCGTTCCATAAGGCCTGACTAATTGAATGAAGAACCAGAGAGAGCAGAGAGAGAGCAGAGAGAGAGCAGAGAGAGAG
>CDFF01071540.1:0-26314 GCA_000826265.1 Acanthamoeba culbertsoni
GAGGAGGAGGAGGAGGATGGTCGAGTGGGTGAGGGGGGGGGATGCCTGTTGCGAGGGTCATCAATGGCACGGAAGGTGTTGATGGAGGAGAAGCCCTGGCACGGAGGGCCGCCACACAGCAAGTCGACGTCGCCCGGCCGCGGGTAGCCAGGCCGGCCCTCCCGCACCCCGTCCAGGAATTCCTCGGCAGTCATACAGAATGTCTGGCACATTCCAATCGTGCTAAGGTAAGCCGAACGTCGCAACTTATGGAATAAGAAGGAGGAGGACGAGAAGGAAGAAGAAGAAGAAGGATGGAAGCGAAGCGACCTTGGTTTGCGGATGAGACGAGCGCATGGTGTGGATGGCATCTTGGTTCATGTCGACGGCCCACTTCACATCGAGGCCCGCGAGCTCCAGTCCCAGCGAAAGCCCGCCGCACCCACAGAACATGTCCAGCACGCGCAGCTTGGGGCGGATAGCAGGCGCCTCCTTGGCCTCCACAGCTTTCTTCGCCTCCTCCAGCCCGGAGGAGTGCAGAGACGGCGCCTCTCCTCCTTGATACACATCTTCCCTTAAAGCCTCGGCGGACTGCTGGATGGCCGCGTTGGTCGTCTCAATATCTCGTTCCTCCATCAGAGGGGACGATAAGCCGGACAGGGGCGACGCGGCAAAGGACACGGGCGAGGACGACAACATGAGCGAGGGGGGCCTGATGAGATCCTCCACCTCGTGCGGGGAGAGGAGGACCAGGTCGCCGTTCTCGCGGTACAGCTTCGAGCAGTAGAAGTGGCGTGTGAGGTCGACGCACCGCCTCTGCCCGTCCCGCATCTGCTCGTCGATGTACTCAAACGACCTTCGCAACACCTGCTCCCTATCAACTATCTCGTTGTCGCCCTCCTCCCCTCCTTCCCGTGCTTCGCCCTCTATGTGCAAGTCATCCCTCCAGTCTACACACACCCTGGTTGGGCTCTGAGGCTGCGGTGCGGAGAAGCCCGACCAACAGCCAGGCGGCTCTACCTTATCGACATCACCTTCCTCTTTGTCATCATCGTCGTCATCCACAATAATTCGCTTCCGCCGCTTGGCCGCGGGCGGCGGGGTCACAACTTCGGCGCCGGTCTCGTCCACGCAGAAAAAATGGACGTCGAGCTTGCCCGCCACGTCTGCGAAGGTATGGCTTCCGACCGTCTCGCTGAGGAAAGCTTCCAACGAGTGGAAGTACCAGGGGTCCGTCCGGGCCCGCTCTGGTGGTTCGCTCGGCTCCGAGGGACTGCTGGTCCTTCGGGTAAGCCTGCGGGGGCGAAAGCTCGTGTCCGACGAGTGGTAGAACCACCGACCCTCTATGGACTTCTCCCCAGCGCCATTCTCTCGCATTCCTGGCATGAATGCAAGAAGGAGGGGGCGATGAGAAGACCTGCATAAGACTCACGGCCTGAGCCTGATCGAAAGAAGAGGAGGAAACGCACGAAGAATCTTGAGTATTTGTCGACATAAGGGGACGGCCGAGTGGTAGGTATCGATGAATACGAAGTCACCAACGCTGTATTTTTCTCCCTTATACGTGCATCTCGTGTACTCTCGCCTACCAATCCTGTTTATTTATTTATTTATTTATTTGGGGTGGGTCAGTTTCAATATCCTCCTGGTCGAAGAACGGAATGCACGAACCTGGATGAGTCGTCCCACGATACGCAGAGGTTGGCTTTGTCCAACCTTGTGCGCCAGTGGTGGTTGTCGGACTTGTCGGTCTCCTTGAATCTCTGCTCCCATTCTTCGTCCTCGTTGCCTTCCACATGGGGGTCCATAAAGCTGAAGGTTACCTCGTTGTAAACATACCGGTAGAAGTAGGTGTCCTTCTCCTCGCATATCCATGCGAATCCGGGATTCAGTCTTGACGAAGATGGCGTCGAAGTAGAGGAACATGATGGTGATGGTGCTGGTGATGGCGAAGATTCCTGCGGCGAGTAGAAGATGGAGACGCTACCGCCCTGTGATTGGGCCGGCGGAAGGTAAACCACGCGACACTTGCCCACCACAGTTTTCACGGAATTTTCTTCGAAGTGATGCGAAAGGAAGAGTTCCTTTTCCATGAACATGCTCGCGTTGTAGTCCTGCATGAGGACCGTGTCCTCGGGGCGGTACAGCCACATGATCCGCATCTTGATGTCCACTCCTTCGTCCTCGTCATCATCATCCCCAAGACCAGCCATCATGCGGTGCGCCCGCTTGCGCTCGAGACATTGCTTCCTCCTTTGCCTCGGCTTGGGCTTGCTCGCTTCGTGTTCCTCCCACAGGGCATCGATGCGAGCCACCCACGGCTTCACCCCTTCGGGCGACCGCAGATACACGAAGTCGCCCACCGTCAGAACGACTCGTCCACCTCCGTCCGTGACCAGCTCGACAGCACTTCCGCCTCTCCGCGCTTCGTATTCGTCCGAACAGTGGTCCATCGCCGCTTCTTCTCCTATTTCTTCTTCTTCTTCTTCTTCGTTTGTCTTCGTCTCACCGCAGCTTTGGCCCTCCTGTGCCGAGGCCTTCCTCCCCTCGCCCCGAGATAGCCAAGCGTAGCGCCCGCGGAGGGAAGTGACCTCAAACGAGCACGGGGAGGGAGGGGCGATGAGACCCTCCCCGCGCTTGCCGTGCCTGTAGTTGGTTATGCTGGTGTCGATGAACGGGTCCGGGTACAGCTTCGCCCGTTCCACGTCGTAATACTTGCGAAACCACAGTGCGCCTTCCTCCCGACCCGGAGAGATGTCCTGCGTGTGGACCTTTCTGCACACGACTGCACGCAGGCAAGACGCATGTGAGCATGAAGGTAGGTCTTGATGTCGCTTCAGCATTCAAGAGCACGCATTGCGCGAACGGTGCATTGGAGCGGTGAGTGGAAAGGACGCCGTACAGCACGGCGTATCGTTCCTCTCGATGACTTCGCACTTGGTCACGATGAAGCGTACGCCGTTGACGTCATTCATCTCGGAAGCGAAAAATTCATTGTCGTCCAACGTCTGTATTCCAATACGTGAGCAAGAGGGATGGCCTGATGGTGAGGCGATTGGATAGAAGGATGCTTTACGGAATAGTGCCGCCCGAGGCACGTATCAACATTGGGCTTCCATAACCAGTTACATTTAAACTTGTTTTTGGTGCCTGTAATGGTTTTATTAATATTATTTTTTGTTTTGGCAATTGCCTCACACACATACACACACACACAAAGATACCCCTTCGCACCTTTGGCTGATCGGTTGAGATCTTCCGAGGCCTGTCGCTGCCACAGGGAGAGTACCTTGCCGATCCACATTGCGCCGTGCACCCCTTTGACCTTCACATAGTCGCCCACATAAAACTCTGCTCGCCAACCAAGACTCAACCCGCAGGCCCACACGACACTAGATAAGCAAGCTCGCGCGCACCCTCGCCGGTGTCGAGCCTGCGAAATCCCTCGTAGTACTGGCGCCACTCGCTCCTGTTGAGGGCTGCCTTGGCCTCTCCTTTCTTGAGTGGGTTCACTCTCAGCGGTCCGCCTATGGGTTCGAGCCATTCTATGTTCTCCTCTTGGGGAGGACGCTCCGCGGCAAGAATCGCTACAGGGGTGGCACCATGAGCTTTATGCTTCCCCCTGGGACCACTGTTATCACCCCCATTATTGGTAAGGGCGGCCGTGACAGACTCAATAACACTGCCTTTCAGCGCAGATAGTTTCTTGTTGGCGATGTCCTCAGTAAGCGGGGGCCCTGTATGGCCCTCTTCCATAGAGCCATAAACATCTGAGTAATCAGGATTATCTCCCATCTCGGTGTGTGTGTGTGAAAGAAGAACCGAGAAAACTATTTCCGTCGATATTTTGTCCCTTTTCTACAGCCCGTCGGGTCCTCCCATATTCCTGTACCCTTTTCGCGAAGCAAGAAAAGGTTGCTGTTACCAAACTTAGTGCTCACTCCTGAGCTTTGATGAGGGCTAATTGGCTCTTGCGCAGAGGCGAGTCGGAGAAGAGTGCCCTAATGATAGCTTTGATCTCCTCCGCTTCAAACTCAGGCATTAGCCCTTTACCGGGAATTGAAGATGTTAACAAGGTGTACTATAATGATATGTATACTATAATGATGGCGACAGACGATGTACCTTTCACATAAGTGTCCACAATTACCACCAGCTTGCTGTTCAGTATGTTTACCATCTTCACATATTTGCTCCATTGTCGCGAATGCTCCTTGATCGCCACTTCGCCTTGCTCCGCCAGTATTCGCTGCTTCTCTTCGTCAGCTTCCTCGTTGCGGGTTTGGGATTCCTCAGGCAGGAAAAATGAAGGGCAATCGAGCAGCAGCGACAGCAGCTCGTGCAGGTGGTGAGTCTCCTCCTCCGAAATATCAATCAGCTTCTCAAACTCCACGATCAGCTCTCCCAACACGGAATCCAATAGATATCCGAGCGTTTTCAGATATACGTGTCGTGGAAGCACGTCCTGTCCATTCCCCTGCTGCGTCAGACACAGACACGGTCGCTTCTAACAGGGAGGAAGTCTGGACTTGCCTTCCACACTCGGGAAAGATGGGTGAGGTGATGAACGATCCGCTTCAGTGCTCGCTCTACGGTCGTGTATCGAACACGAATCTAGAGCGAGGACGTATGGCCTAAGGGTGAGCAAGAGCAAGAGCAAGAGCAAGAGCAAGAGAAGAGCAAGAGCAGCGAGATAAATAAAAGAAAGGCGTTGTCGAAGGAAGGCGGGGGAGGGGAACGCACATGCGTGTCACCCAGGCCTTGAGCGTCATGTACAGCCTCCAGGACAAGCGCTCGTTGCTTTTCCTGTAGAACCGGAGGGCAGAGTGTGAATTCTAAGGATATCCAAGGAGGGGAAGGAAGGAATAAAATGATAAACTTCAGAGTGCGTACAATCTGATCACGGTACTGGATTTCGCCCATCTCTTGGAACACAGCCACTAGGTCGATCACCGTGAAAGGCCCGTGGTCCTTCGGCAGCCTGCATACATACACACAAGCCCATGCGCTGGTTGAAGAGGGACATGCGAAGCCCTTGCTAAAGGGGAGGCGAATTTACCTATCTTGATAGAGCATGCCCAGCGTGAGGAGGTGAAGCGCCAGATAGAAACAGTCGTTATGGAAGACCATCGCAAGGCTCGGGACGGCCTTCACTGCCTCTTTCTGCACATCGTAGGAAACCGCGGATAAAGAAAGGAGGAGGAGAAGGGTTTGAGTGAGACAACTATGCCCTGGCCAAGGCACGGGAGAAAAGCGAAGAGCAGGATACCTGGAACTGCAGAGGCATGATTGCGCAGAAGAGGTCGAAGATATCGCGCGCGGTTTGCTGAAGTGTAAGCGCGCTTGCGTTCAAGAATTGCCCCCGGGCGAAAGTGGCGTGGTTACACGCGTCAGTCTAGAGAAGCGAACGTTCCCGAAGGAGAGGCGATTTACCATTGCGGCGCCGAATGGCGAAGCCGGCATGCCTCCTCGAGCGTGTAGTGGGCCACGATAACCAGGCCGACCGCACTGGCGCTCACCTGGTGGGTTGGCGTCAAGAAATCCATGGAATACTCTGCCAGATGGTGACCTCCGGACGCACCTGGCACTTGGGCATCTGGAAGATGAAGATACCCTCGTGCTCCTCGTGCTCGCCCGCGGCTCGCGCGGGACGGTCTGCCTGCAGCTCCCTGAGCTGCTCTGCGATCCGCCGCAGAGTTACCTCTTCCTTCTCATCCTCTTCCTTCGACTCGAAGAAGGCGTCTTCGTCGTCTTCGTCCTCCTGGCCCTTGCGCGATCGTTTTCTCCTGGCGGCCTGGCCCGCTGAGAGGGCGGAGGCGCAGAGGAAGGCCGACACGTCCGGGAAGAGGTCGAACGTACTCACCTCCTTCAGGCACACGTTGGCCTCCTGGTTGAGAAGCAGGTTGCGCGCGCGGCCGAGTATCCTCCTCTGCTTCTTGACCGCAAAGTGGTTGTCCACGTTGTTGACGAAGCGACTGAGCCGCCTGACCGTCATCAGAGGGGCCGAGGGCGGCTCGCCTTCGGAGGAAGAGGAGGGTGTTGGGGCAGGAGGCGGGTCCGTGATGAAGCCGAGGTCGATCATCTGCTGCTCGAATCTCTCGGCGGACTGGATCGTCTCCTTCTGATACCTGGCCAGCTCGTCCGTGTCGGAGGGGATGGCCGGAGAGAGAACTGCCACACATCCCTCCCGGTTAGCCGTAAAGAAAATTAGGAGGGCTACAAAAATATTGTGTGCGTGTGCGTGTGCGTGTATGTGCGTGCGAAACCTTTGGAGATGATGTCATGGCACAAGGGCTCCCAAATCAGCTTGCCCAGTAAGTCCACGAGCTTCCCTTCGCCGCTAAAAACGTGTGACGATAGCAGAGCCAAAAAAGACCCGAGAAGCTCAAACACGTAATCTACATGTGCGATTAGTAACCTTTATGTGCCCTTGACCATTGTTTTACTGTTTCGATTAATTGTTATTTAATTGTTTGTTTGCATACCCACACTAGCCGCAGCGCTTGCGTTGACGACTTTATCTGGGCTGTCGGCATCAGCGCGCTTCTGGACCACGCGTATGCGCTTGTGGCCGTCATCGTCTTCGGGGATGGCCTCCCACCGCTGGCCGGATAGGGTATGCCCGATGATGAAGCGCAGGACACCTTTGCGCAACGACTGACAGACAAACTCCTTCATTGCGCGCTGAAGGAAGTTCTGACTAGACGGCTCATCAACCTTGTCCATCGCTTCGAAGATGTCCACCAATGATATGGACACGACCTGCTTGTCTTCCTCCTGCTTACCGAGATGCACTGGATGAAGAAGAGAACGTACGGAACGAAGGTGAGATAGGACTGCCAGAGGATATGGAATAGTGGGAAAGAGGAAACACCGGTCAACACGGGAGAATAGGTGACCGACGTAGTGTCAAACACCAGAGCCTGTCGCATGAGCGAGTCGAGCTTGGATCTGAGCCGTTCGCATCGCCGTTTGTGTCGTTTCTGAGATGGTCAAGACGGGAAAGACGGCTGGGTTAGGTTGGAAATCTTGAGGAGTTAAATGTGAGAAGTCGATGCCTTGAGGGTAACGAAAACATGAGGAATGTCTTCTTGATCGAACGTTGGCAGGCTACGGATGAGGTCTCCCTACACGAGAAGATGTCAACAAGAAATGCTGGAGGCGAACTGAAGTCTTACCGTCTCTGTTGTGAGCTGGGCCGCGGTTGAAAGGGAAAACGCCCCCATGGCGTTAGAGAACGCCTTTAGCTTATTGTCAATCTACATTAACTAAGGTAAGGCCGGTTGTATGGCAAATCGTTTCTTGCTTGCTTGATTGCTTGTTTCAGCGTACGAATGTACCTGCTGCAGTAAAGCCGTGGTTTGAATGAGTTGTTGGGTCAGATCGGCCTGCTGCGTGATCTGAGCGAGCTCTGTGGAGGGCTTGATCAAGGCTACATGAATGCCACTCTGAAGGCATCGAAGTAAGGGTGCAATCACCCAAGTAACATATCATAATTAATGGAGTACATGTGGGTCCTCAATCTGCTGAGTGACTGCTGCCAGTCGTGTGGAAAGTTCAGCGACAGTACGCTCTACCTCGGCAGCCGTGTCAAAAGACTGGATAAACTCCTCATAGTCTTGGCCTATTGCTTCGTATACTTGGCCCTGAGAAAAATGAGAACTCAGTCACTTGAGCCAAGGGTTTCAAGGCAGGTTAAGAACCTTGAGTTCCAGGATCTGATCATTGAGTTTGTTTAGGCACAACACGAGATCTCCTTGGGACAGTCTGTTTCGCGCATCCTCAGAATTTGCTGCGAGGTCCTGGCGCAAGGACGACAAGATCTGCTTTAGGTTGCGTGTAAGGACAAAATCTTCACTCTTGCATTCCTCTCCTGCCTGCTCGAGCTCTCCTTCCATTTAGAGAAATGATTATTTCTTAGTATTTTCCGTAATTATCTGCAACAGGGAAATCTCGTGCCTTGGTGCACCGAGAAATCTCGGCTTGTTACCAAGAATGTCAAGCAATTCAAAGAAGTTGCCGGAAGCATCCCGCCAATAGGTGAGCAGATGAAGAAAAGAAGCGAACGTAGCGCCAGGATTTTCTGAGAGAAAAGCTCACCTTCAGCGAAAAGCACAACGGGCGCCCTTGGCAAAAAAAAGCGTCATCCTTCTGTGACTTTACCCGCTTACGCCGCGCCATCAGCTGCTGCTTTGAATTAGCTGCCATCAATCCACTTCTGCCCCAACCCGGTAGAAGAAACCTACAACGACAGTACACGTCGTAGGAGCAGCTACTTGAACCTTTTGCCTTTCCCCTTCCGCTTTATGCCCCCATTTCCTAGCACTATCCTCCCCACTCCCCAAAACCCGGCGCTTGCTGATTCGCCCCCATCGAAGCGTTCACCCTACTCATCGACGAACCTAGTCATCACCTCAACAACCACTACCAAGGCTGAGGACGCAGTTACGAGCAACAAACTACCACAATCGATGGACCTTGAAATCTCTAGTGCAGGAAGCTCTAAGCAAGTCGATGGTGCTTTTGACGATGACACAGTCAAGCGCATTCACGAAGAATTCGAACACCTTAACGTACAGTACCAGGCCGATTTGAATCAGCAACTCCAGAGGGGAGTGATGCTATTCGCTTCGGCAACGACTCGTGCCAACTACCACAAGAACCGCTACTCGAACATTCTCGCCACCGAGGCTACAAGGGTCAAGCTGATAGCGCATCGCGACCTTTTCCTCGACAGCGATTACATCAATGCCAACTACATCGACGGGGAAATTCCGGGTTCCAAGAGAAGTTACATTGCTTGCCAGGCGCCTTTACCTTCTACCTTAAGTCACTTCTGGCTTATGATATGGGTAAGAGCAGCTCAACAACGTGCCCTTCGCGAGGACTTTTGCTCCTCACACCACATTGAATGGTCCCTCATGTTTGCCCTTGTCGTCATCTCCAGGAAAACGAAACTGCCGTGATCGTGATGCTAACTCGCCTCAGCGAACGCGAACGAGTCAAGGCTACCCCGTACTGGCCAGGAAGCGTGGGCGAGAGCAAAAGCTTTGGCCCCTTCAACGTCACCTTTCTCAAAGGCAAGATCATCAATCCCTACCTCGAGCAACGCGTATTCGAAGTCGAATATGCTGGACACACGCGGCAGGTGGTGCAACTTCACTATACCGAATGGCCTGACTTCGGCACACCGCAGTCCACACAGACGATCCGCGAGCTTGTGGCCCTAATGGACGTCTACAGGATGAAGGGCAAACTCTCCGGCCTCGGTGGGCCAGTAGTTGCTCACTGCTCGGCAGGCGTAGGTCGCGCGGGCACTTTCGTGGCCATTCACATCTGCCTCGAGAAGATGAAGTACTTCAACTCGCTCGACCAAGTGATCGATATCCCTCGGACTGTCATGTTGCTACGGCAGAGCCGAACCGGCATGGTGCAGACGCCCGAGCAGTATCGCTTCATTTACGAGGTCGTTCGGGACGCCAGGCAGGAGTTTATGGAGCGTGCGCAAAGAGTCTTTGCAGCGCCTTCGGAGCTCGAGGCTGGCTTTAAGCGGCCTGGCAATTCCTTCAAGCGGTCAAAGAAGCTGGATGGCGAGTGGGCCGATGTGCCGCCGCACCCTCGCTCCTTGCGCAACAGCTGCGCCGCGTGTTTCACCGTAACTTCGTCCGTGTCTTCGGTTGCTTCCTCGCCCTTACCCGCCTTGTCGACCGATGGCATCGAAATCCTTGTCTCTCCTTGCCCTTCCATCGAGGAGCGACGGAAAGCCTTCGCCACTCTGGAGAAGAAGCGGCGGTTGTCCTTTTCGCGTTCCTAGCCCTTGCGTGAGGCGGCCGGGGAGAGGGAGCTGGTTTGGTGTATAATACGGGAAAAGGTGAAGAAGGCTGGCTCCTCGCGACAGCCTGGGGTGGTCATTTACAAGAGAAGTGCTGGGAAGCATTACTGGGCCAATTTCTTAGCTGCACATACCTCCTTTTTACCTTGTGGGAAACAACTGGCCTCAGTGCGGGACGGGCGAAAGAGATTTCTTTCCATTCTTTCATCTTTTTATTCTTGCTTTTTCTTTTTTCTTTCGTTTCGATAATATTCTTCCTTTAGCCTGCTTTGATAGTGTAACCTTGAATAAGTTACGCCCATGAGTGGGCTGTAATAGTATTATTACTTGAAGAGGAATTTCCCTCAAAGGTTGAGCTCTTTCCTTAAGCTTGTGGCCATACACTTTTATTAAAAAGTTCTTTTCAGAAAACAATCTTCTTTTAATTTTTTTTTAAAAAAAAATTGCTAATAAGGTTATCACCATTACTATTGCCTTTGTTTTCATCTTTATTATCTTTGTTATTGTTGTAGTTAGGTTAATCTGGGCAATGAAGATCCTAAGAATGAGGGAGTTTATGTATGGGAAAGTCCTTTTTATTAAATAAACATTCTTTTATTTATATCTAGGTATAGCCATTACAAACTAACCATTACAACAGTCATATATTTGTTATTTCTGTTATTTCGTTATTTCCGTTATTTATTCATTATTTTGCTGCTGGGAAATTCCTGGCATAAATTTTCTTTCTTTTTCCTGATCTCTCCAATATACCTCCCATTACCATCATCTTTTTATTGATCATTCTTGTCATCATTATTGATCTCACTATCAGTGAAGACATTGCCTTCAGCTACTTTTATATTAAGCAGCCTAAACTATATTTTATAAAAATAGCAATAATCAACTTCTTATAAACTTGTTAAGTCAAATCAGTAATAATAATGCTCATGATAATATTAATTGATTGTAAGATAATAGATGATTATGGTAGAAGCATCATGTTTCTTTTTATTGTACTTTTTGCGTAGAAAAAATATAAGCTTGTGTATTGTACTTTTTCTTATAATTTTTATATATATTCAAGCTTCATTGCTTTTTTTTTCAATATATAATCTTTTTTTATCTGTTTGTTTAGCTAGTTAATATTTAGGCTTTGAAAAAAAGATACAGTTTTCATTTTTCAGTTGAGTTCCTGGTCATATATAAACAAACTTCTTGCTTGTTTTAAAATTCTATTTATTATTAAATTGATAGTGATTTTAAAGAAAAAACCAATAAGCTAAAATGATCAACACAATTTTCGTAATCATAAACAATCAAGCAAATTGATGTCTTTCAAAAATAAATGTTTTTGTTTTAATTTTTGTTTCTTTTTACTTATAATAAATTCTTACTGAAATGTTAAGTATATTGGTATTTTGCTATTATTACATTATTTTCGTATATAATCATATATTATCTGCTAAAAATTGTACTTTTTCAACATTTAATAATGTATATCTGATCGCTCTCTTTCTTTATTCCATTTACTTTTAACGATTTGATTTGCACAATAGCAAGAGAAATAGGTGGGAAAAGCAAACTTGGCAAAAAGCAAACTGTATTACTTCACTTATTTTCCAGTAAGTCGTCCTGCATGCAGTCCGCACCGCCACTACCCCATAGGCCAGGACCGCGGCCTTTACCTCCTAGCCGAGTCGCACCACCTCCCGGTGTGCCCTACCCTCCTGCCTACGCCCTACAAGGAGGCCCACCGCCGCGGCCTGCTCCACTGGTTGCTTCAACCTCTCAGCCGCCGGTCCTCCCTCCACGGCCTGCAGGCTACGCTTCAAGCCCAGCAACAACAACCGTCTACCCGCTGACCTCCTTCTCAAATGTACGCCTTCATGAGCACTCGCTAACGGGCAGTAATGTCTTTCCCGTACCCTTACATAACCCCAGGCACCTCCAATACCGACCCGACCAACAAACCACGCACCATCCGCTCCCCCGCCCGGATTCCCGCCTACGGTGCGTCGGAGTACATCGTCCTCCGCGAGTCGTCCTCCGTCGAAGCCTCTTGCTGCTCCAGCCTCTACCCCCTCGGCCGAAGACTGGGATTCGCTCAGTGATCTGCTGAAGGAAACGTCGAAGGACTACCTCAAGGGCTTTGGATACGGCATTACAACACTGCTTACAGCAGAGGCGGGACCACGAGAGTTGACGGAACAAGAAAAGAGAGAAGAAAGGGAACGAGAGAAGGCGCACCAGAAGAAAGAAGAGGAGTACATCACCCAACAGAAGATGCGCGTCCTTGAAGAAGAGGAGAGACGGAAAAATGCGTTGCCTTCCCCTCAAGCAGCCACTTCAACGGCACTGTCCTTCAACTCCTCAGCACCACCTAAAGTCAGTCAGGTTTCGTTTGCACTGTTGGGCAGTCAGAAAAAAGAGTTTTTCGGAAAGGCTTACACGGTGCGTACATCTTCCCCCCTGAACGAACGGATGTCTCCCTTTGACAACAGTGCGTGCGCATCACAAAGGTCTACATTGTAGAGGTCACATGGGATGGATTGAGTTGGACCGTGTTCAGACGCTACAAACAGTTTCACGACTTCCACTCCCAGGCAAAAAAGGCCTCCTTCACCTTTGCCTGTGCACTTCCTGGCAAGAAACTGCAGGGCAACTTGAAGGAGCGGTTCATCGAACAGCGACAGGTATGGAGCAGCTTGATGTAGACAGGGTGGAGGGATGGCTGCTTGTGAGCCCTACTCATTCATCATCCTTGGCAGAGAGAACTTCAAAAGTACGTGCAAGCTGTTGCCGAGAAGGCGCCGCACATGATGTCCAACAAGAAGGCTCGTGTTGCTCTCTTGCGCTTCTTTGCCCCCACACAGGTGGGAGATAGGGGTCCTGCCACAGGCACTCTCCCATTCGACCTCTCTGAGCTAGTGTAGGAAACCGTTAGGCTGTTTGAATGAAGCGGGAAAGCAAAACAAATGTTGGGCGTTTTGATTGTTTATTGCGGGCAGCTCAACAAGACGAAGCAATAAGAAAAACTACCAAGAGAAACAGGAGCACTTCCCGTCCCTTGGGGCTTCATCTTTTAAGCGTGGAACCTGCGGATAGAGTAGAGAGAGGGTCCGACTCTCTAGTCGAACATGATCATGAGTTGCACGGGCGACTGAATTTTGTTCTGGGTGGGGTGTGTCTCGTCCAGGTCGTGCTGGTGAGCCAGGCGAGTGCCCAGGCACAGGAGGGCCTTCTCGCAAGAAGGCAACTTGACGAGGGGCGCAACAGGCTCAGCGAGAATCTGGTGAGCGGGTTCGAGAGCGACAGTACTGGACGACATGAGGTTCGAGGGGGAAGGGGATAACGGAGTGCGTGTGTTGGGTCGGGAGGAAGAGCTAGTATTACAAGTCCCGTAGTCTGTGGCTATTTATATGTCACCAACAGTCCAAGACCGTTTCTGGGAGGAACTTGACGCGGTTTTTGTTCGAGAAAGAAAAGTGTGCTGACAGGAGACGAACGAGGAGGTTTTGAGGCTCCCACCCGGAGTCTCCGTGCGGAGAAAAAGCGGCCGCATTCTTAAACAATCTGGTTGCTGACTGGAGCACCCATGGCCTAAGGGGTCCCTATTGGAAGAAGTCGCAGAAATACGGCCTATTGCCGTCGACAATGCCAACGGCTGCGTGGCACCTGATGACGTGAAAATTGTCTGCAGAATTTTTCTGATTCAAAGATCAAGGAAAAGAACTGAGAAGATTCGAAATTCTCGGTTGTTGTTTAAGAAAAGAAAAGAAATACGGCCATGCAAGAACACGAGGCCAGCCAACCAACGCTGGATTCATTACTTAAGGAGCCGGTGAACGACGATCTTCAAAGTATAAGTTTCGTAGGACAGGTTCTTGCAGCAGATTCTACCAATCTTAACAACGTTACCAGAGTGCGTGTTAAAGTTCATAACTCTCTCACAAAGGTTCGCCCATTGAAGTGTCGAGGTGTGGAAACGGGCGTACCTCACCGGAGGGGCCAATTTACTGTTATGTAGTTGCTTGAGGAACGAGTCGTATCCAGGAACAGTTTTGTGAAGCTAACCGGAAGTACGAAGGCCTGGCGGGGCTTCACTGGCAAGGGCAGCAAGAAGGAAAGACCACCAAGTGCGACCACCATCCCTTTTCTTCTCCCTTTTCCCATCGCCATGACTGGGCAAGCATTCGCTACTTCCCATCATAAGTGTTTCGTGTATGTCTGTAATTATGGAGGCTGACTGTAGTGTGACAGTTGGACTGTTAATCGTACCCCACGAGGAGCTCCCGCCTGAAGGTGTCGAAGCCCCCCGACGTCTGCGGCGAGCCGAACACAGTACTCGGCTGCCCTCTTCCCAGGCAGGGCCGGATGAGGCTCTCACCACTTTATGCCTTTCCTCGTCCACACTAGTTCTTTCCCAGCGTACTGGACGAATATTGCTGGTTCTGGAACGGTGCATAGACAACCTCAACCAGCACGCTATCCTGCGATCAGCCGAGTGTCTCGGGTAGACGCGCCCTCTTCCTCAATTGCACGTCTCACGTAAGCTGCTGACATCTTGGCATGCCAAGTATACAGAATGTTTGGCTGGTCAATCCTCCAGACCAAAGGCAAAAGAACGAAGGGCTCAACCGAAATGTGACCATGGTGGCATTTGTCTTCCCAGCTTGCCCATTGAAGAATAGAAAAATTCCTAACCCGAGAAAGGCTTCCGTAGAAAGCAGATGACTGGCTGACGATTCGCCATTTTGATACCACTCAAGACTGTATTGCTGCTCTCAGAGCGGATGGAAGGTCTTGGCGATCGATAAGTTATTCAACATTCTTGTTGTTAGAATAACATCACTTATCACACACTCAAGGGATATATGGGCGACGGACTTAAGCACAACGGCGGTCTGCCTGGACGAGAAAACTGAGCTGAAGCTACCGCAGCGGGTCGCCATCATCGCCGGCCGGGAGGGTGTGCTTGCTTTCCAGATAAAATGATATAGCACGAAACTCCCTTTTTCCTCATCGGCGAGGCAACCTTTCAGGCGATGGCGTGAGCGAAGAGATGCTCGCAGCAGCGGATCTGCGAGTCTACTTACCCATGTACGGGTTCACAGACTCGTTCAATCTGAGCGTGGCTATGGCTCTGCTTATTCAAAGATTATTCTTCTTATGTCCTGAGGTACGTCTGAGGATTGCCAGGCAACCTGAAATAATATCGCATCGATGCTATATCAGGCGCGAGGAGATCTCACGCCTAGCGAAAAGCACCAACTGCGAATACAATGGTATACACAACTTGCCAAGGGAGTCAAGAAGAACCGGGAGGAGTACGCGCGATATATCAACAACCCTCCGCCTCCTTTGGATGACCTTCGCGACCCTACAAAGAAGCCGGGCAATAAGGGTATCATGAAGAGCCGCAAACGTATCAATCGGCAGGCACAGCAGAAACAAGCCGCTATGGCCATGCAATGCGTGCAGGACACATCCCAATTAATATGAAAATGAATATGAAAATGAATATGAAAATGAATATGAAAATCAACATGAACTGTTACGAAACGCAACATGGAGAGGGAGAAGAACAAGGAGGGACCCACTCCGCGAGAACTATTTCATGCACAAAAGCGAGCCGACCATGCTCGAAAGAGAACGCAACATCAGCATCAAAATCGCCTACGGAAGAATGAAGGTCGCCAAAAGCGAACCGAACTCGATCGCTGTCCTAGCGATTTTACGATGCAGCGATTTGACGCCAGGACAACTTTCGAGTGCTGGAGATGCGATGAATTGAAGGAAAGTAGAGTACTGTATACGTGGCACGTTGTCCAGCCACAACTCGTGAAGCACGAACAAGAGGGCCTCGCTGCGGAAGCCGAAACCCCGGGAGAAGACACGCCAGTACCCAAGACGATATGTCTGGGCTGTTATGGTCATCTGTTGTCCCTGCGGCAAGGGCACGAACCCAATCAGGGCCCACAGCACGTTGAGGGGGATGAGAGCACGTCGCCCACACGATCTGCGCCTCACCCACACAAGCGCCGTGAGAAGAAGCACGCTCGTGTGAGCTATGTCGTACCCAAGGGCATGCGCGGTGGGCGTGGCAGAGGGCCTGGCCAACAGCAGCCAGCAGCAGCCGACGTGCAGACGTGATGGCAGGAGGGCACATGTCCTTACTGTCGAGATACAGAAATGGGGAGCTGCCTTCCATTCGGAGCTGCTTGATGAAAGCCTTGTTGCGCTTTATGTAAACAGCCGAAAACGATGGATGATCAGGAATGCTCTTTATGCGCACGAAAATTGAAACAATATTACACAAAACTGCTGCTTCCTTCCACACGGCTGTCTTCAGTACTGTGGCTCCGGAATCCAGCCAGGTCCATCTCGCCTTGCATCGGGCTACTGATGTCAGCTGCCCGATAAAGCAGGCGGATCAGGCTGGCGAGAACCGCAGACTGACTGACTGGGTGGTGGTCGTTTAGATGCCGACCACGAAGTCGATGACGTCCTTGAGTTCGTCGGGAATCTGGAGCTCGCCAGCACGGCGCACCATAAAGATATCGTCGCCGTCGTTAGGAATGCCGAACTTGTTGAGCCTAGCGTTGAAAAGTTGCTGGGCTTGGGCCACAGTGGCGGAGAACTGTACGTCATTGGGACGCACGTTAATGTGTTCTGCGCCCTGGCTCTCTAGCCAGGCCACCACTTTGTCGACCTGCTCCTTGGGTGCCGCGGTCTTTCGGTTGATCTCTTCAATCGTGGCGTACTTGCCGTAGTTAGGGCTATCGGGGTCGCTTGCCTCTCTCAGCTGAGCGCAGTTCCAAGGAAGAACACCGAATTACAGTTTTGCCTCGTTATTGTTGAGCGTGGTGTACCTGCTCTGCAAGCCATTCGGCGTTCTGAATCTTGAGGACTATGTTAATGGTAAGGTGGTGGTTGGCCGGAGCTGGGCCCTTGTTCTCCGAGAAGGAGTGCTTGCGGAGGAGACGCGAAGGAACAGCAACCGTGGCCATGGTGTGGTAGTTTTGGAAATGAAA
Source organism: Acanthamoeba culbertsoni (assembly GCA_000826265.1). Classification (NCBI taxonomy): domain Eukaryota; phylum Discosea; order Longamoebia; family Acanthamoebidae; genus Acanthamoeba; species Acanthamoeba culbertsoni. Next base: position 16,828 of record CDFF01071540.1, read on the forward strand.
GGCGGAGGTTTGGTGAGCTTGACGGCTTGGACCTAACACGTTTGAGGCTGGGTCGCTTGGTGTGTGTGGTGAGATAAGCAAAGAAGGAGGAACACGCTTCTCCCCTTTATCACAACCACTCCGCGTAGGTCCCAACATTCGAGGCAGCTACATCGTGGGAATTCTCACGAAAAGTCGAGTGAAGACTGATACTACAGCAGTGAAGCCGGGCACAAATTCTTTAGCTGGAGAAGATTGAGTGAAAGCCAGCGTGTATGTGACGCCAAGCCGATTTCCTAGGATCAGGGACCGCAACTGTTCCAGCACAGAGCAAGCACACTTCGCGCAGCATTTTTGACCAACAGTTGCGCTGTCCCGCTATGGTTTTCTCTCCCATTTCTCGTTAGAATCAGAATTTTCCACTGCAATTCCGTCACGAGCACTCAACGGAAGGAAGGAGTGGAGGAGATTCTTGATTGTTGCGTTTGGCGTGCACTTGCTGCAACGCCTTCAGTTTCGGTCAATTTACCACGACGAAGCCTGGGTACGCGTGGCAAAAGCGCTCCATCTGAAAGAGACCTTTTCTTGTGCCCGCTTCGTTTAAACGCCCACCAAGATGGTGAACATACCTCTCTTCGATGGACCCTCCTTCAGGGAGATCGTCCTCATTGCGGGTTTTATTGTAATGGCAGCGGTCACCTTGTTGGTGAGTCTGCTTCTCCCTCTGGGTTACTGGGTGTGGCGTTGTTGTCTGTGCTTCCAGCGACATCGACGAAAGTCCCACTTCGAACGACGAATGAGCGGCGACGATGGTGAGAGCGGGGATCGCGTCTACCGACCTGTGGGCGCTGACTCCACCGCACGAGCCCTGTTTGAAATGGAAGAGGAAGAGCGCATGAAAACCGTGCGCAAGGTGAAGTGGATAGTCGTCTACATTGTCCTGTGGACTTGGATCTTCTTCCTAGGTGCTGGCCCGCTGCTGTGGATCGTCATCATGGACTACCTGCCCTGGTGGGCCGGCTGGCTCTGCGCCACTGCCCTCCTCTGGACCGCGTGGTTCTTCTTCTTTCCCTTCTACTGCCGCCCCAAGAGGCCCACCGACATCGTGGACAAGGCCACGCTGCGCCACAGCGGTTACGTTCTCGTCGATGAAGACGATGGCTACGGCGACGCTCGCATGCACTCGATCAACGCTTCCACGGCCCTGCGGCCCGACTTCCACAGCGTAGATGACAACGGCAAACCCGATGCACAGATGCGCCCGAGACACTCCCGCAATCCGCTGCGCGTGGCGGGACGCTTCCTTCGCCGACGCGTTCGGCGCGCACGGCGGCGACCGTTCTCGTTCGGGGCGGGTCTGCTGTTCTGGCTCCTCGTCGCTTTCACCGTCAGCTTTGTCTTCGAGGGCTTGTGCATCGGCGAATACCCCATCTCAAGTATGCTTCTTTCTTCTCCCCCCTTTCGTTTTCGTTCTCTTTCTCGTTCGTTCTGTTATTTCCGAAAGGAAGCCTTACCGGCCTTCCTGCGTCGTTTGCGTTCTGTTTCTGCTCGGCCAGTCGACTTCCGTCTGATTCGCCAGCTGGAATCCTCCACCTGCTCTGGGGATGCGCCGTGCCATGTCTACCTCACCTTCCCGCCCGGTAACATGTCGTCATCCATCGTCGTCCACTTCCACGCCTCCAACTTGGAACCTTCCTGTGATTCCATTGTGTACTACGATACACGACCACACAAGAATGGTACGACGCTCTCGTCTTGTCAATGCCCTTTTTCTTTTTCTTCGGCTGTTTGGGGTAATTTTAATTGAACGCACCCAAATACCGTAGGAACGCTTGCGGACTATCGTTACAATGCAACCGGCACACATTTCAAGTACGAAACGAAGGATTTCACGCGATACATCCACTGGGTGCGCATCGACACCCTCCTGCCCGACACCGTCTACTTCTTCCGCGCGGGCTGCGGCTCCAATCCTAATGTGTTCAGCCCTGAGAAGGTTCGCTGCTTTTTCTCTCTCGCTTTCGTTCCCTCCCTTCGCTTTTTCTCATTCCTCCCTCCACCCACGACATCGATGGGAATTTTTCGCGTTGCATTGCAGCGTTTCCTGTCAGCTCCGGGCCCGGACGTGAAGAACTTTACCTTCATCACTGGAGGCGACATGGGCACGTCAAGCGAGGCCGGCATGATCGTACGCGACCCCGCGCCCATTCCTCTCCGCCCAATCTCATTGCAACCCATTTAATGTCGACATTTCTCGTTCTCCTTATAAGGAAATCGTAGCGGCGCATCTGGACCCGCGGTTCGCGATCTTGGGGGGAGACCTGGCCTATGCCAATGCCTTGCCCACATGCTACCGCGTGTGGGACAAGTGGTTCGACATGTGGGAGGAGAACATGGTCACCAGCGATGTACGCGCTTGCGTTGTTTGGCAAATCATATGGAGAACCTCGTCTAAATCAGGATTCGGTTGCAGGGCAACATGATCCCGCTTGTCGCAATCATTGGCAACCACGAAACCGGGGGCGGGTCTTCCCTGCACCAGAGCGTGTCGGACATCCCCTTCTTCTTCAGGTGAGGCGCATATCCTTTTCACCCTCACCGGCCAGCAGACAATCTCTTACATGGGTGTGTGTGTGTGTGTGTGTATTGTGCTACGCATCTATATAGATACTTCCATCTGTACCCCGGCGACGATAATGTCAAGCTGGAGCAGCGCCAACGCAAGCGCGAGAAGCAACTAAGGGAGGAAGCGGCCACCGGATTGGTCGACCTTGCGGTGCCGGATTCGGCGGAACGTTTGGTGGTCAACGAGGTCGATATGCGACCGCCGAGCGACGACGACCTCGCGCTACCCAACGTCTATCTGCCGGAAGCGTGGGACACAACCTATCATCACCACTTCGTGGGAGATTATCTGTTCCTGAGCATGGACAGCGGCATGTTCCTCGACGTACAGGTAAGCACGTTTACAGCCACACTTTCTCCTGTTGAAATGCAACCACACGGTTCTTAATTCTGATTGGTTGCTACGCAAAGGGTGATCAAACGACGTGGCTCCACCGCGTGCTGGAAACATGGAATGCGACCCACAATGCTTCGGTCGCAGCCACCGGAAGGAGGCAAGGCCACATCATGTCCGTCTACCATGTCCCCATGTGGCCCCCCGGCAGCGTAAGATCATGAGAATCTGTGCATCTTTGCATGAACGGCCATCGGCGGGCATCAGTGCTGATGTCTTTTCACTGTGTGTGTTTGGCAACGATAGAGCGTTGAGGTGTGGCAAAGAGACATGCGCCAGTACTGGGAGCCGCTCTTCGACTCCTACCACGTCGCGGTGGGCTTCGAGAACCATGCGCACCGCTATGGCCGCGCCATGCCGCTGAAGGGCGGAAAGGTAGGCCGACAGCCCCGATCCCCATTTCGCTGTTTGCTGTCTTGGCAATTGTCGAGCTGCAGTTTGATTGATCCTTCTTCGTATCCTTCATCGTTCAGTTGGACCCCAATGGAACCCTATATCTGGGCGGCGGCAGCTTCGGTGTGACCCCTTCTGGCGGCCACAGGCCCTGGTACATGGTCACTGTGCAGAAAAAGCGACATTTCCTCCTGGTGAACGTACGCTGACCCGCACGCCTGCTCTTGTATTTGTCTTTTCACGACTAACGGGTGATGTCTATCATTGCGAAGGTGACTCCCGACGAGATCTTCATCGAAGCAATCGACGAACATGGGGAAGTGTTCGATCACACAACCGCCCGATAGCCCTCCTCTTTTGCATTATTTTGTTTGAGATGGGGGGCTGACACGATGTTAAATTAGATTGCATTGTATCAAATACATCATCCCATCCAATTCAATGTTGTTATTTTTCCTTATTTTGTTTGGTGCTCCCGAAGGAGCTGCAAAAATTGGCTTCCGACCGTTAGGTCGTAAGCCGGGGCATTGGATATAGTTTTCAACCAGCAAAAACACCTGATCCCTATTAGGTCACTTCACAGTGTTTTGCCCCAAGCGCAAAGATACTCTTACCGACCCTTTGTCCCCTACATATATTCCAACCTCATACCGAAGTTTGTGGGTTGGAACAAGCAGCACAAACTCAAGCACTCAACACTTTCCGCGAAATGGCAAAATACTGTACTGACACATTTTTTTTCGGCTGCCATGGCGTGTGCAAGATTAAAGGTACATTTATTCTTCTTCCCCTGGGGATTAGTGAGTGCAAATTGGAAGATGTGTGCTTTCCCCCACCCATTTGGCCACTCCCCCGTGCATTTTTAATCCTTCCCAAACGTGCTCGAGCCCACAGCCACAAAATCAAATTTATAAGATCTTGTGAAAGAGGCCAACCTGAAACTGAGATTTCAAAGGTTCGAGCTGCTGCAGTAACCTGTGCGTTTTGAGCGTTCGGAGCCTTGGGAGAAAGGAAACATAAAGAAAATATGAAATATTTCCCATATTCTGAATGCGGATGTGCAGCAGTGCTATGCTCCGCAGTTGACAACTTCACATCTTGGGCTCCGTCTTCTTGGCTTCCAGGATGGCCGGTCTTGGTTTCTTTCATTAGCCTTATCAAGAGGAAGAAGGAGTACGCGTTTGCCTACCTGGTTATTCTGAAAGCATCAATAGGGTAGGAGGTCTGCCCGTCCACTGCAATCTGAGCCAGAATCAGACCAATAAGGCTCGCCCACTGTTCAATAGTGTAAGTACAGCCAAGTCTTCGACAATTCAAGTGGTCTGTCCGTCGTGCCTTGTAGGCGTGACCAGCACCAACGAATACTGCGACCTGAGGATATGCAGGCATCTGAAAGCAAGTGAATAATGACGTTGAAGATAACGTCGAAGAATGGGAAAGGAAAACCTTATCGATGATGAAATGGCGGTCGGGAGTGAGGCAGTAGAGGCAGGTCTTGGTGAAGAGTTTCGAATCGGCCGATTCGGGGATGTATTGCTTGAGGAAGCTGGTGACTGCTTCCTCCGCCTTCTTGTTGGGAACGTACGTTCGAGTAGAAGCCGTGACCACTTCGCCTCCACAGTCGAGGCCCGCCTTGGTGGCTACTTCGCCTGCGGAAGATGGATTGTTGTAACACGTTTTCGCTTGGCCCATCGCACTATCTCTACACTTTCGTACCATACACAGGGAATCCATAGTAGCATTTCTGGTGGTAGTAAGAGATCCACACGGGGAAGCGGTCGGGAGAGAAAGCGCGCAGGTTGTTGGTATGATAGTAGGTCACCTGAAAGTAGGATGGGATAGAGCAGTGAGAAGGCGAGTAAGCGACTCTGAACCAACTAAAGTGGAGAGAGAACCTGTTCCTGAGTGACCCACAGAGGAAGGTCCAGGCCGAAGCTGGAATGGACGAGCTCCTTCGTCCATGAGCCGCAGGCCAACACTAGCTTCTTACAAGTGAAAGTTCCCTACGCAGTGTAGCGGATGAATAGAGTGATCAATCACTCACTCGAGATCTCCTCTGGAAGCCTCACCTTGTTGGTCACTACTCGCGCACCTTCCTGGCCTAGGGGTTGGATAAGCTCGACCACAGTGTTCTCCGAGATGCGAACGCCATGAGCCTGCAGGCGAAGGTATTAGTGTGAGTTTTCCCTAATGCTTGTTGTTGAAGTGGTAGACCCTGGCTAGAGCGATATGAGTTGCGTTGCCCTTGCGAGCGTCCACCAGACCGCCATCAGCCTGATACACTGCATGGTCGGCCTCTGTAAGGTTGAACTGAGGGAACCTGAGGGGGACGTGTGAGTGAAGCGGGTTGACTTGACGTTGCTGGTTTCCTTATAAAGATACCTCTTCTTTACTTCCTCTCCAGACAGAACCACATGAGGGATGCCTTGTTTCCTCATGGAAGAGATGTACTACTGGACAGGTTATTTAGAGTCCATTGCAGCCATCGGGGTTTTAGTAGCACCTTGGACACCTCAGAGCCCGACTTAGGACCGAAGACCAGAGCGCCGGTCTTCTCTACCAGCTGAACTCCAGACTCGTCCTCAACAGCCTTCCAGGCTTTTTCCCCCATTCTTCGGAATGAGGAAACAGGAAACCAGAGAAGGGAACGTAATCAAGCTGAGGAGTACCTGTGTACATGTGAGGAGCCAGCGCGGTGTAGCATTGGTCGTCGTAGCTTAGAATAACGGTTAGTCTACTCTAAGAAAGGGGGTAAAGACCTTGTCCTACCTTAGTCGGATAATTCGCGAGTGGTCCTGCGACCCACCATTAACATGGCCCAGCTCAAATCTTTCTATACCCAGAACCTCTTCACCCGGTACAAGGGTGGAGAGCCAGTAGAGCGAAGCACTCCCAATTCCTCCACACCCAATAACAATATAGGTGAAGTCTCTCCTTAGGTCAGCTGTGTCCATCCTTGCTGTTCTGTTGACGACGCCCGGGTTTAGGAATCTGCAGTGGCAAGGGTAGAGTGTGTGCAGAACAGTCACCAACCGGAGAAAATAACTGTATTTGCCTTTTTTTGGTAAGCGGAGCACGGAGAAAATCTGTTTCCTTTCGCTTCTGTGGCTGGGAAAAACCACTATGTAACGAACCATGGTTGAAGCGGTGGTGGCCTTCTTCTCCGAACGGATCCCGCCCTTAAAGCCAAGGAGCGTCACGGGCGAATATGCTGTTGCTTACGGAGAAGCGCTCCAGCCAATGTCATCGTGGCAGAGCAGGGACGCAGTTCTTCTCAACCAGAAGATTCTGGTTGGCTACCTGCTTGTGCACACCGTCGCTTACAACCGTATGCACACTTGCCATCGACAGATTGACGACCACCAATATGACGTGAGATTACTTTTTTGTTGTTGTTGTTTTCCTACTAAACGCGTGTTGAGGTTATACTGCTGTTTCTCGCCTCTTGAGCACGCGGGCAAATGCATAGCGAACGGCGTTCGAAAGGAGGCGCGGCACTTCATTCCCTTCTGTTTCAGTCCAGCCTCCGTCCCTGTATCTGCGAACCAATAAGTCCATTTCCTGAGTCTTCCGAAATGGGTCTTTACCTGTCTGTGCTGGGGCTGCACGAAGAAGGGAGCAGGTTGACTGCGAGGACCAATCCAGTCTGCGACTGGAGACAAAAAGGAAAGAAAATTAGAGTGCAGCCGACCTTCGTTGGGGAAGTACGAGACGCACTTTCAGCTCGGCCACAAGCACTTCCCCGTCTGCATAATAGGCTATTGGTCGAGAATCCACCGTAGGGTCCCCCTTGGCTGAGTTGCGGTAATAGTGAGGTGGCATCCGCTCAGCTTTCGCCGAAAGGGAAGTCGTGGTTGGTTCGCAACGTACCGCGATAAGTTGCTGTGATGTTGCCCACATCCTTCATCACAGGATGGGTCGGGCTCGAGCAACGGACGCCGCAGAGAACTTGCGATAGATGTTTGGCCGATGGAGTCGATGGGAGTCAAGTTCTTGAGCATACATAGAAAAAATGGTTTTAAAAAAATAAATAAATAAATAAATAGAGACCTAAATCCAAAGTCGAACGGAGCGTAAACGTATTCTGATCAGCTTGTTAACTTACCATAACCGCCCACCGGCCCTTAAGCCTTTCTGTCGCTGTGGCGAACGGGAAGAGTAGAACCGCACCGCCGTTCTCGACATGATCGGCGAGAGCATCACCTGCATAAGACTCTATTAGTGCATTTGCTGACTGGGCTTGTTATATTCATCTTTTGTGGGGAAGGAGTGTAACAAAACCAAAAGTTTCATTGTACTGATTGCTGACACCGCCGTTAGAGAAGTAAAGCACTACTGGGTATTGGGGAAGTAGATCCTTCAGCTTTTCCTTCAACTCGGACACCCCATTACCGTCCTTGGGCTCATTTACGCGTACGAGTGTTGTGGCTGTATCATTGTTGGAGGAGGTTGACGACTGGGCAAGGCGGTGGCGATGCAAACAAAGTAGACCTGAGTGGTCCGGTACCTTCAATGCCCTCCTTTGCCAGTACGCGTGCTACATCCTGAGCAGCATCGTCTCGGGAATAGACGTGGTACACTATAAGCACCTGCCTCGCCCAAGAGCGGTAGAGTTGCTTGTAGTGGCCGGCATTCGTATGGTTTGTTGCAGTGAGGCTGGACTTCTGCGAAGGCGAGGTGGGTTGCCTAAGCTTGAGCCCCGTGCGTAGCACCCTGCTGAAGAGGTCGTCCGTGGGCACTTCTTCCCCCACTGCGGAGGTCTTGCGTAGGGTTTGTCGATAAGCTGCTAGCTTGTAAGGGAAGTCGCGCCGGCAAAGCTCCTTCCACACCTGTTCGCGAAGCAACACATCTCAACCACTCACGGGACTCATCTTTGTCAAAGCAAAAAAGGTACCTCATCAAAAACAAGGTGAGAGAACTGTCGTGACACCACACTTACAGAGGCCAGGTCGGAGGGGAGCAAATAAGAGAGTATGTGAGGGTATACATCGTTGAGGAGATGACCAGACGTCTCCAGCAGGTTGCCCATATGAATTGTTGTTTCCCTGATTGTTTCCGTGTGTTCTCGCCGTTTCTTTCCTGGGAGTTTCTTGTTCTGCTTCACAGAACCCGCACTGCCTTCTCAACGCTGCTTCTGACTCTCTGTTCCTCCATTTGAGTGAGTGGTGATGAACAACTACCCGGCCAAGCTTGCGAGCGAAACATCACTTCCCCCGACTTAGCCTCTGGAAAGAACTGAAATTTTTTCCGTGTAACTATCGAAACATGGGCCAGGAGATGACCAAGTCTGCCATAGCTGCTTCACTTAATCACGGATCAGCCATATCTCATCCCACACCTTGCCAGTGTCCCACTTCCTGAACTGGAATCGGATTCTGTTGTTGTCCAGCTTGTGAAGATACCCTGCAACCGGGTGATCAGATTTGCACACTAACCACTTCAAGATCTTGGGCTGCACGAACCATAGCCATAAGCAACATCAAGCAGGGTGCCAGTGTGTTTGGCCGACCACGGAGGGCTTGGATCTTCCCACGCCTCATCGCTAAACGCACTGTTTACATCATGACTCGCGCAATAAGACTACTGAATCCTGACCGGCTCGAGAGACTCGCACTACTTACCCGGCCGTGCCGATGGTGAGGTGAATCGTCCCGTTGACGTTCCTGAAGACGTTGCCGGAGGTAACCGTGGGCACGAGGTCGTACACTGGATATAAAGCAGATGGCAAAATCGAGGCCAATCGAAATGAGAACACCCATGAATGAGCTTGTCCATAAGAACCGTCTAATCACGAACCAGGCCAGGTGCGCTCGTAGGCGTGTTTGTGACCCCATATGGCAAGATCGACGCCGTACTGCTGAAAGAGCGGCTCGATGTCCTGTCTCAGCGGGCCGCTGTCGGAAGCCTTGTCCGAAGAATACATGGGACCTGAAGCGAGGTAGACAGATGAGACCAATTAATTCATTTTCTCGGTACTTCGAATTTATTTAGTATTTTGCCACCAATAATACGTACGGTGGCCGACCACGATGATGAATGGAGAGTTCTTTCTGTTGGCGTTGGCCGCCGCCAAGTCCTGCCCACAAAGAGAAAAAT